>BPLR01018606.1:0-40105 GCA_021605095.1 Caerostris extrusa
GAACAAGTTATAATATCTGTATTAATGTATGTGTGCAAAAGTAAGATGAATGTTTTCAGTTTCTTAAAATATAAATATTTGCTTGCTTTCATAAAAACTTAGATGAGAGCTGAAAATAATTTTGTTTAATATAAGATGTTAAAATTTTTATCATTAAATTAAATGGTTTCCTTTATATTTCTAATCTTTTTTATATATTTTTTATTTAATTGTTGTATTTTCAAGATTTTATTTTACATAATGTTTTTATGCTGATTTTATGAAATTTTTTATTCAATTATGTTGTTTACTTATTGTAGGTGAACCCAAACATGTAACACTTCTAAATAATTTGCTGCTGCTTCTTATGGAGCAATTAGAAAGCTCACATGTAATGCCTATGAAGGCTGTGCTACAGCATTACCCACCTCCAAAGGGTAATGTTATTAGCTGTATTTTATTTTCTTCCTAAAACAGTAACAAAAATTTTTGTATTTACATTTTTAAAATAGAAAAATATAATTTTTAATTCTTAAGCTTCATTTTGATTAAGATAGGATATGGAAAGATTTAACAAGTATCAATCATGGAAAAATATTTTAACACACTTTTATGAAAAGATCATAAACACTTGAAGTTAAAAATTCTTTTAATTTTGTCTGTTTAATGCAGAATATGACTTGCCAATAGATATTTATAATTTGATCACCAATCATGTGGAAAATGACCGATTCAAAAGATGATGCTTGATGGGGGAATTAAAAGTAACTTCAGATATATTTTTATTGCAATAAAGAATTGAAATTTTTAATAATTAAACTTTTAGATGACAAAATATTTAAAGAAAAACATGATGAATAACATTTCAGCTCACTGTTATACTTTTTCTTTCAAAACAGTTTTGCATATCCCCAAGCTAGTCAGAAACATGTCTGACTAGCTTCCTTAAAAGTCATCGATTTATCCTTTTCTGCCAACAAAGAAGATGTTTAGCATTCCACACTATTTGTGTCAGACTATTGATTGATTTTGCTACAACTTGCTTTTTAAAACTGGAATAATATTGAAATCTATTAATGTTTGATTTGAGGTTTTAATTTATTACCCTAAAATGTCTTATGTATAAAAGAGATATAGATGAAGCTTCTTTTGGTACTTATCAAAATGCATTTTAATGAGCTGTGGGTCAGAAATTAGTAATATATAACACCAACAATTAAAGAACAATTAGGAATCTAATGGATAAAGAAGTTCAATTTGAAAAAAAAAAAAAAGTTTCCCTCCACTACATGTTGACATTGCTTTTAAGTGTCTGTGGAAATATAGCTTGATATTAAAATTTTATGAATATTTTATTAATTTATAAAAAACATTATTTTTCCAGAATGTTCGATGTTTTTCGAACAAATAAGTCCACTTGCCATGAATGGCTTAGTCGTGTTCGTGCCAATTCTTGTTGTTTCTTTGAATGCTGGATGTCCTGCAGCTGCTGTTGGGACATGGATATGAGTTCCTTCAAGAATTAAGAAACAATGGAAATACTTTGCTAGTATATCATCATGGCACAATTACGTTTTTACTCTCAGATTTAACCCACTGACTACTCAATTTGTGGACCATGTGTAAAAATTCTAAATGCAAATTGTATAATTTTTTTTTTTTCATATTTTAAATCTATATATATTCCTTCAAATGCCATAATTTAGTGGACAACTATCGACATCTGTTGGCCAAAACATAAATTAAATGTCTAATACTGTATATAATTTATTTCATTGGTTAAACGGGAAAAATGGATGTGTCATCAATAAAGAAAGAAAACCCGCACCTGCAGATTTTGCTACATTTGAGTTCCCGTGACAATCGTAGGGGATGAGCAGTCAGAGGGTTAATATGCCTTCTCGAATTAATTCAATAATTTTTCTAAAATTTTTGTTATTATTTGGGAAGAGATTTTTTTTTTAAAACATAATTTTTAATCTTTTATATATATGCTTATATATATAAAAGATTAAAATTATTATCTATTTATTTTTCAATTGATCCTTAAATTTAAAAAGTTTCTTAAAAAATGCAAAAATGTTTTCCTATTATATTAAAATTAGAAGAACTTGTTGGTCAATAATTTGACCAACAATTTAATTTTCAATAATTTGGTTAATAATTTGAATGTAAAGAAAAATGATATCATAATTTTTTGTAATTTCTTGAAAAAATTCTGAGAATAAATCATTTGCTAGAAAATGAAAATGGCAAAAAATATCATTAGTTTAGGTTTTTGTTACTGTGGATGTTGTTTTTTTAGAACAATAAATGTTAAGATAGGATTTTGTGAAGATTTTTGCTTGATTTTCTTAAAATGTTTAAATAAGCAAAATTAAAAAAACGTCAACTGGTTTTCATGTTTAATTTTGTCATATTCTGCAGTTTTGAATGCTTTATTTGTTGATGCTATTACCAACACACACCATATTGATGCTATTTTTCCCTGTAATTCTTTATTTTTTTTAGAAAAACTGCGATATAGTTATGGATATTGTTAAAAAAAGATTAAAAATGAAAATTTCAACAAATTTTGGCAGTTTAATTATTTGATAATTTGCATTTTCAAAATTTTATGTAATACATTGTTTTCTTCAATAGAATTCAGAGCATGAGAATATTCTTTATCTTATTGTCAAAGCATTAATTCAATTGCATTGTCCTGAGGCTGTTCTGGGATTGTATATATGGTGTAAAGAAATTTTCAATCGAAAATATACCTGGATGAAAGCATCGGTGGATTGTGCTGCTGGAAGGTATGTATATATGTTAACTTTAATATTACAATTTCTTTCATTTAATTATGTTTTACAAAAATAAATTATAATTGTATTTTCTTCAAAATTTTGCGGGATATCTTCATTAAAATTATTTTCTTATGCTTTTGATATTATGATCTGTTTAAGATGCTCATTATAAATTTAAACAAAAATAATTTAATTACAAACAAAAAGTTCATTTTTTTTTCAAATATAAATTTATAAATTATTTTATGGAAATAATTTTCTTACAGAAATTGTTAAGATTATGCATTTTTTTTTTTGTATATTTGTCTGCATTTTTTAATATTAACAAAAAAAAAAAATATTTTTAGATTTGAGAGTGCTGGTCATGAATACCTCTGCATTCTTCAATCATTGTCTCATAATACTAACTCTGAAAAGAAAGATTTAAATAAAGTTAAAAATGGTACAAATGAACAGGAAATTCTGGTCACTCAATTGAATGGAAGTGATGTGAGTGTAAATAAACATCAAATTGATGTTCCTTTGCACTCGTTTTTAATTAACCAGGTATGTAATTTTCCTTCAGTTCAATTTTTTCCATTATCATAATTGCCAATGACAATAGAATGGTAGAACTTTCTATAAACTTTATTACATAGTAATGGTGAATTATTGAGGGTTTCGCAAATTTATTCAAAACTCAATTTATTAATAAAGGAAACTTAAAAGTGCATAATATATCAAGTTCCAAAAAAAAAAAAAAATATCGATCATTTCCACAAGGTTAAAGTCGGTATAATTTTTTTTTTTTTTAGCCTTCCTAATTCTCTTTTCATTTATTTGAGTTAAAATAAAAATAATAAGTCAACTATTGTAAATAAATAAAAAAAAATCAAATATTAGATTTTTTTTTTCACTAAAAATTTTTTAAAAATATCTTTAATTTTCATTATGAAACCTGTAATATAAGAACAGAAAGAAATTAAGAATTTTCTGAATATAAACAAAGGATTTGAGTGTTGGATAAGCCATGGGAGGAATGTTGTCATTTTCTCAAAGATCTAGAATTCTTATGTTCAAAATAATTTTGAATAAATCCTCCCAGGACAAGACATTTGATGTGTTTCTCACCTTCCTTCCATGTTCTTTATACCAATAGGTTTTCTGTTCTAAGTTATTGCATCCATCATCAGCCTTAGCATTGAAACTTCCAATTTATCTTTTTTATGTGGTCTTGAACCTCACTTCTTAATTTTGGCTGTTACAAATTAGTGATTTTTTCTTTATTACTAAGTTTCACTGTAATTTTAAGGGGATATATCAAAGACAAAAGCTACCTAGATAAAAATTCAAACAATTAAAACATATTAAACAAGAAACGCTGTACTGAATGGCACAATAAACACTGACGTAAAATTGTGTCACCAACTGGCAGTTAAGCTGCAAATGTCTGCTTTTCTATTTTTTCGATGTTTAAAAAAATTAATCATTTTTGGAATAAAATCATCTAGTGCTCTTTATATCACACCACTTTTTTTTGCTGCCATAAGTCATCATTGTTTTAAAAATATCATTTTGATCAGAAATGTAATTTTAAATTATATCCATTACTTTTTGCTAAACTAAAAGAAAGAAAATAAATAAATAAATGAGGTATAGGAGAATCATTAAACTTAAACAACCTAAACTTTTTTTGGTAATATTTAGAAAAACTCATTTGATTCATTCTTCTAATATATAGGATTTTTTTTAATAAATAAAAATTCTACGACTCTTATTGATAACCATCATTTACTGTGTCCTATACTAAAAAGATAACTATATTGTGATTATTATAAATTATAGGTATATATAAGTTGTTTTAAGACTTAAACGACATTTTATCTTTTCTAAATAAGTATTTAATCTTATTTGAATGAAAATTTTTTTTGCTTTTTCAAATTTTTGGAGCTTATCTTTCCCAACGCATTACTTCCTCTTAATTACTGAAATTTTTTCAAATAAAAAAATTTATAATCTCAAAATCTTTTAAATTCTGATTTTCACTGGTGGTACTTTCCAGGGGTTTGCAACAATACATTATTTTCAATTCATTTAATTTTGAAATTGTGAATTTCTATAATTATTGTCACTTTTGTTCATTTTTTAAATTTTTAATGTTTTTCAGGTTGTTGATTGTTATGTCAAAGTTCAAAATTGGTCTGAAGCTATCAAATGGGCTGAATTTTTAGGCAATGTAAAATTCCATCAGAATGGGTTGAGCGTTCAGAAAGCCAACACGAATAATAATTTGTCTTATATAAGGTATGACAAACATTAGTATAACTTGAAATATTTTGTGTTTAAAGTGCATCATAAACCCAATAATTTGTTACATATTTAATGTTAAATTAAATCAATGAAACTGATTATGCTATTTCAACTATTCTTACTTTATAATAGTATATAGCTTAAGTCTAATGTACAAACACCACTTTTAGAAGAAATTATTTTATTTCTAAAACAGGGATAAAATAAGACTTTAAATGTTGTATCTTTCTTTAAGACAGAATTGCTATTATTAACATATTGCATAATTATGCATTTATTATTTAAAATTTAGTACTTAAATTCTCTTTTCACCAAATAAGAAAAATTCTCATAATCTAAATAGTTGCTAATTATTTAAATTATTTAAGGAGAGAATAAAAAATTTAACTCAACAAAAATCTTGAACTTTAAAAATTCTTACAAGATAGCATGAATTGTTTGCAAAATATTTGAATAGCAAAATATGGCTGCCATATTTAAATAAATATAACAGAAATAAATAATGAAGATTTGCATTTAAAGTTTATTTTGTTTTTAATTATTTTTATCTAATACAGTGTTGTTGAAGTAAAAAATACATATTTTAATTAAAAATTTCATTAATTTATTTTTCTTAGGTGTTTAACTTCCTTTGACGAAGCTACCACAGCATTTACCAAAAAGATGCAACTACTCTTGTAAATAATTTAACTAATTCTGAACCACAAAGTAATGACTTTTGGACTATGGAGGAATTATTCAATAAAAAGCTCAAAAGACTGCAATGTGTGTTGCTATCAACTCTGAAGCTAAAAGCAGGTCTACTGAACTTTCGTAAGTTATTATTAATGGAATGTACTCTCTAATTTTGTTTTTCTGTTCTTAAGTACTTTTCTAGCATCAACATATCCAATTAATGTAAAAAAATTTTAATGTTTTACTTTTTTGTCTTGTTGAAGCAAAAGATAATTTGCTTCATTAATGTTTATCAATTAGTCATAATTTTAAACCTTTGAAAAACTTTATTATTCTTAAACTGAACTAGTTGCTTTCCTGTATGTGTGTTACAAATTTCAGCTCATTTATTTGTGTTTAGACTTAAAAACAAAATAATTGCAGTTTTCACTTATTAAAATTAGTATAGAGGGTGATTCAGAATAATGTAGCTAAAATGATAGACTATACACATACAAAAAGAATAAAAATCATATATGAACATGTTGTAAATGCCATCCTGGCCCTCTAGAAGGCGTTTGTATGAAAACACAAGCTGAACAAATTGAAACATCTTCATTCAAGCCATGGATGCCTTAGGTATAACATAGCTAGTTACACTAGATCTTAAGTCTGAGATAATCTGAAGTCACTGTTTTTCTACCGGCTATATTTCTGTGCTGTCAATATTTTGTGTTCCCTATTGGTTGTGTTATTGAAGAATATGATCCTATACTACAAGAATATGCTATATTGAAACCAGGCGTGGAGAGTTGGCCAAAAAACATTTGACTCCTGATTCCTTTTTTCATAATTTTATGTGCTATACTCTACTACTAGATTAGAAGAATTTGGAAACAAAATCATTGACTTTTATTGAGTTCATATACATATAAAAACAGTTTTTTCATAACAAAGTTTTTTTTCAACTTTAAAGTGTAGTATTTGTATTCACTTAAAATATATTTTTATACTCTTAGTTTGCTTGCAAAAATACATCCTCCCCCAAAAAAAACAGTATCAAGCAAACAAGTACATACAGTACAGTAGACTTCAAGTAACAGTTTAGGACAATCAGAAGAAAGTATGATGATGATGATGAATGAAGTGGTATATGGGGATGTGAAGCAACAAGGACTATAATCCCGTAATCACTTTATATATGAACTGTTAGTTTTCATTATTTTTAATATGTCACTCTCCACTAGCGCTCTACGATCGTGTTAGACCGGGACCTACGGCTTAAAGTGGATTCCGAACCACTACAAACATCCATGGCACCGCCGGAACTCGAACCCGAAACCTGTGGTACCGAGCGCCAGAGCGCTAGCCACTCGGCCATTCAGGCCCCAGAAGAAAGTATATATTTAAAGCACAATTATGTTGTATGTGTGTGTGACAAAAACTTCTATAAAATCTTTCATTGTCAATCCAAAATAGCTTTTTATAAGCTTCAGTGTGAAAAGTCTCAATGCTTAGTTTGTTGCTAAAGCAGTTCATTGTCTTTGCTATTGATTGTGTTATTAAAGGATGCAATTAAATTTTCTCCTTAACATTTAATTTTAATATTCCTAAAATTTTGGAAACATATAAATTATGCCATATTTTTAAACAGAATCTGACTCCTTCAAAAATGTTTGTCTCTGACTCCCCATGTCAGGTAGAAACAGTGTTAAGTAGGTAATTTTTTATAATGAGCAATTTTACATTTAATTTTATTTTGTTGGATCTTCATAACGATGTTTATTTTCTGTGTGATAGAATGAGCACCTCCCAAACTATGGAACTTTCTACAAATTTCTTTATGGTGACTTCATCACTTCTTTAAACTTATTGTCTTAATTTCCTGATGGTATTTCATTCATATTAACACTTTTTTATGTGATTTGGTATGCATTTCTCATTGTTCTGATAGCTGCAGAAATGCACAAAATTACACACTCATTATTATACTTTTTTTTTTTGAAGCAGCTCTGCACTGCGTCTCTGACATGCAATCTATTTATCCATATCCAAAATATTAAAAGTTTATTATTATATTAAAAGTTTTAATTGTTTTGAAGCGAAAATAGTTTCTTGAATAATTTGTCACAATAAAGTATTGCATCAAAATTTAAGAATTTAACAAATTCATTTATTGAATGATCATTTACACATGGTTGTTAACAAAACAAATTAAACATCATCAATAATATTTACATTGAAAACGATGAGAACAAAAACTTTTATCTTTTTGGTCCAGTCTACCACATCAATGCTTTTGATCTTCTCATGTCCCTCTTGGTCCTGTTTACCAAACAATCTTCTTTTGAACTTTTGTTGTCAATCTCAAATCCAGTACTCTTGATCTAAACTTTTGCATTCCTCATTGGGGACAACTAATTTTATATTTGCTTTTTCTGTATCAGGCCTCAACTCTTCTTTTATCTACTCTCTCCTGTCTGGCATCCCGATAAATTTTTTTTCCTCTTGTGCATCAAGTTCTATTTTTCCTATTGTTGTTGTACAATAAAGGGGCAGTAAAGCCATCATAAGTTTCATTAGAAAAAGTACTTTATTAAAAAAAAATTCCATGACTTGATGAGAAGCAAGCAAAAACTGGAGTCCCGTAATATACAAAATATCAATGTTCTTAAAATATTTTTTAGTCTTTTAATTTTTTAAAAATATTGATGGTAATTTTGTTTTCTTCCATAATTCAGAAAAGATTTATCAGACCAGCTGAATGAAGCAAAAGCTGGCATAATAAAATTGATGAAGATTACAACTATGAATTGGCCTCTTCAACTAGATGCAAATCAAGCTAGTTTATTTTTGTCTGCATCATCTTATCAATTTAACAAGGTGAAAAAAACTTTTTTTTTTTATAAAGGAAAAATTCGTTATTAAATTAAAATTCAGTTTATTTTTATGAAAATATTTTTATCTGTTGCATTTTGTTTTATTTTTAGTATATTTATTTAAGTATAGAAGGTTTTTTTTATATTTATTCTAATCTTAAAAGATATAAATATAAAAATATGATACAAAATATTGTAAAATAATAAAGAGGTAGTTTTAATATTTCAACTGATTGACTTTGACTGAATAACCTGAAACACTTACGAATAAAAACACTTGTCACTTAAGAAGGAAAAAAAAAAATTTTTTTTTTTAATCATTACTAGCATTTTTTTTTCTTCTAATATTCATTAATAACTATAAAGTAGGAATTGAATTCTATTTGTACTTAAATGGAGGTTTGTCAGTGCTTTCACTTTTAAATTTACTGGGGATATTTTTTCCCGAAATGGATTTCACTGAAGATTTTAATAGAATATCTTCTAATATAATTCATTATCATGTTAAAAATTGCTACTTGTTGTTTTTGAAAATTATATAACCCTAATAAGACGCAGTAAATTATTATTATTATTTTTTTCAAAGTGAATGACTGGATAAATTTTGATTCAATAGGGCTCTTTCTATAAGATGTTATTATTCAGCAAAAGAAAATGAAATGTGATATCTTGTCTATCATAGAAGTTAGTTTAATATTAACGAAAGAGAAAAAAAGACAAATTTTCCTTATTATTCTTGTTACCAAATATCTCTTTTATCAAATTTTTTTCATCGATTTTTGTCTTGCATATTTTAATTTTTTTTTTATGAAAAATGTTTTCTGAGAAATAAATTAATATTTTTTGTGTAATTTTTGCCACAGTTAATAAAGTTTAAAATATGGCTAAATAAGTATTTTACTTGTACGTTTTTAAATTAAATTATTTTGCAATTCATTTACTATTTTCAGCAATTTTTCCACTTGAGCAGCTTGAGTAAAAGAAGTAACAATAAAAATTGCAAAATAACATTAAATATTAATGCATCACATGAAAATTCTTCTGTATTGCAACTTAATAATTATAAAAATGTATAGAAATTTTTTTTTCTCAATTCCTTATTTTTGTTAATACCTAATAATTTCTCTTTTTCAGGCTAGCTCAACTTTGCTGCGCGAAAATGTTAAATTTGATCCATCTGATTGCTATAGTTCAGTTTTAGGATTTCTTTTAAATTGGGAAAACATTTGGCTTCGTATGAACCAGTCTTCACCAACTGGAAAATTACAAAGGTACTTTGTTTGCTTATAAAGTTGATTGTGTAATTTTGTTGCAATTAACCACAGTTATCAATTGTAGAGATTGCCTGTAGATCCTGTGGAATTTCATCATTTATTATAAAAGAATTCCCTTTATCCAATATTTGCAATTTTAAAAGTTTGATTAGATTTGTCACATTTCTGGGATTTAATAATTTTATTTCTTTTCTTCTTTTTTTAAATTTTTAAGTTTAAAATGTTTTATTATTACATTTTTGTGGTAATACAGCGTAACTTAATGGTGATAACTGATTAAATTAAGTCGTAAAATCTTTAATATTTTTCCTATAATTTTACAGGTGGCTTCTTTGACCTTCTTATGATAACTGCTCGACTTGCAAGAAAACAACAAAATTTTGGCATGGGTTACAAACTTGTATTTAAAGCTTTAAGTCACTGTGTAAAAACTCACCAACTTATGAGATAAGAGAGTTAAGTTTCCCAAATAGTTATGATCTCTCTAGCATGGATTATTTGAAAAGCATGATGACAAAGACTATAAATTGGAGCCTAGTGAAAAGCTTGCTAAAATACAAAGAAAGTGCAAAATTATTTCACTGGTATGGAAAGAATTTTTAAAATTTTTATAAATTCCATTCATTCATTCATTTTGTAAATTTTGGTAAATCATTTTTATTTAAAATTTGATTTATTTATTACAGTGCTGGAGAAAATGAGAGTTCTTTTGATTTACTTCTTAACAGCATTTCCGTAATTTCTAACTACATAAAAAATTCTAATCTTTCAAATGTACAAGCTGATCAGTTGGCTGAGTTGAATTCCAGGTAAGGTATTTTCTCTCATAATTCTATTTTTTAATTTATGATTATTCTTAAGTCAAAATTATTTATATTCCTTGTCACATTTGTGTTGCTAGATTCATTTTCACTGTTTCTGTCTTTTTAAAATATAAATCGAACGCACCATTATAAAAAATTTAAATAGTTCATTCTGATACTTCAATCTAAAAACATGTTCATGGATAGTAATTTATTAACATATAATTTTTGTGTTGAAAGATATTTTTTCAGTTTGTTTACAGGAAACTTTATAATTTGTTAAATTAAAAATTATTTCTGTGTCATGGTTTTTTTAAAAAACCATTATAGAAGTAAAAGAGAATTCTTATAGGATAAGAATACCAAGTCTTATGTTCAGTTTCCAAGTTATTTTATTTGTGTCTTATAAAGATATCAATAAATAATTTAATTAAAATAAGTTTTATTGAGCCATGAACCTTCAGTGTAGAGTCACTTCAAATTTGATTTCCTCAGTGCTACATTAAAAAATAAACGTAATAGCAGCTAAAACAAAATGTCTCCAAAATTCTACAATTCTTTTGTACAAATTCATAAATGTAAAGCACATTTTGCAAGGAATTAAAACTACAAAAGGCAGGCAAGAATGCTTCAAAATGTTCTCATAGTATTATTTTCAATAGGTTATTGGCTTTTATCAAGACCAAGGGGAAAAAAAAAAAAGGCCTTACGGACCTATAATTGAAAGCTGTAATCGCAATAAAAATGAGCTTATTGTATTTTTAATTTACAGGAATAGTGAGAATATATTTTCCTTAATTTGATTTAATTTGAAATTACTTTATCTAAACTCATCCAATTGTTCTTATGAAATAAAAAATGTAAATAATGAATATCTCGAGGTAAACAGCAAAATTTGACTTGTTTCCAAAAGAATTAAAAGAAACATTGAAAATGTGGTGTGCAGAACCTCTGTCACGAGAAAAACAGAAGATTTAAGTAGTCAACATTTGAATACTACTTAACTTTCCATAGAAAATTAATTATTGATATAGCTATTAATATTGTAATAAGTTTGTCATATCAATTAACCAGGAATAAGATAGGGCCTTGAATTCAAATGCCTTTTTTTTTTTTTGCCCTCTTTGATTTTTGCATTTTAATAAGCACATTGGAAAATAAATTAAACCAAATCTATTGAGTCTAACTTTAGAGGGATAAATTTTTGGTGCAAAATTGAGGTTTGGTTTAATATTTAAATGAAGCAGATCTTTCTCAAATTTTCTCTTAACTGTTGTTCATCTGTGTTTTTGAAATGCTGTCTTTTTTGATAATAGATGATATCTTTGGGGAAAATCTATTTAAGATTAGCAAAATCAGCATCAAACACAAATAATTGGTTCGTTCATTTTAGTTCAGCCTATGTGACCCAGAGTCAGAGGCGACTTCCAAAGATAAAATTGAATTAAAGGTTTATCACATCCAAGAAAAGCTTTAATTCAATTTTATCTTTATTTTATTTTTCTATTAATTTATCTCTTCAAAGCTTTATAACTAATGCAAAGGGAAAATTACAATTTTGGAAAGTCATTTTGTCAGAGAGCCTTGAAGCAATTTGCCGATATTCTAAAATATTTCGTTTCTCCGCTTACCTCCGATAGTCCATAAATAAAGAATTGTAAACGATATTCACTACATTAAAATGATTAAAACGAAAATGCGAAGTAAAAACTAATTTCTTCCACATGGAACTAAAATTAAGAACATAAACAATGCTGGAACCAAAATGTTTGAAAATTAAAAAGCCACAGAATATAACCCAAATTGGAGAATAATAGGGGGAATGGAGTACTTTACCATTTTTGGAAAGCTGAAAAAATAGAAAATTGTAATTTCACTCAGCGTCACTTCTCATCGTGAGATTCATCAACTACTGATAATCCCTTCATGCCCTTGCTTCCATAATCATCTAATTAAACTTCTTTCATACTTTAGAAATAGACCTAAGATGTTCTGCTTCTGGATAAGAAGAAACTTGTTGGCCTAATTAATAGTAATTCAAACTGATCATTTAATTTTTTTTTTTTTTTTTTTTTTGTATTTGAATATAATGACATATTTTCTTCGGGAAGGGGAATGACTGCCCTGAGAGACTGAATCATTATTTTAATAGTGTCTTTGTAGTATAGTATACTTAATTTCCATTTTTTCTAATTTCAGATCGATGTTGAATCTTGTGAAATATATTCAACATGAAACTAAAATGAATTCTTCTGATAATTCAGAGTTGCATTCATCTAAAGATGCAGCATGGCATTTCTTGTTAAAGAACACAATAAATGACATGAAGCCACTTGATTTGTCAAATTTATGCAAACATTTTGAAAGTGGTAAGTTCTTTAGAATTCACGTATGAATATTATCATGTACAATGCATATTTTTAACCTTGCATTAGCACACATAAAATTAATTCTGATATTATGCTTTTTTTCCTTTTGTGGAAAATTCTGAGAAATTTTTAAATAAATAATGTCTTTGTTGATATCCCGTTTTTATATTGATGTAAGGAAATGTAATGTTAGACTTTAGGGGAAAAGAAAAAGGAGATATTTAAACTAGTTTAATTTTCATGTGTACTGAATTCTTCTTTGTGGATACATAAACTAAATAGAGTACAATAAAATTGGGAAGGTGTTAGAATATCCCCAGCATTATCAGTTCCCTAGATAACAAACTCTCTCTGAAATCGATATAATTTTAGAAAGAGTAAATAGATAAATATATATATAAAGCAGAAATATTTTTTATATGAACTAAAATATTAAACATGATTTTTAATATATATATACAAAATTAAAATAGTGAAACTTCATAAAGGAAAGTTTTTTTTTTTATTAAAAACTATTAAATGAGTCAAAATTCAATTTCGTAAATATACAGAAATGCCAATTACTATGGTTTCTCATTTTTTATATTTAAAGTAAAAAAAAAAAAAAAAAAAAAAGGGTTGTATTCAGAAAAACTGCTGGTTGGAATTTTTTTAAAAGGGAAAATATATTTGTAGTGAAATATTATTTGTTTTATTTAAATTGATAAAAAATTTTATTTTATATAATTTGTTTTATTTTATTACAACATGTTAATTAGTGTTAACAAGTTTATAATTATTAATTTAATTTGCCTGCTTTTAATTTGTTTTATTTTATTTACCTAATAACTACTGTAGATAATAAATGAAAAATTATTATGTGATGCTTATTTTTATATTATCCTTTATCGCATTACATCGTAAGATTAATTATTTCTTTTACTTACAATATTATGCATTTTATATTTGATTAGAACTGAAGATATTATTTATTTACACTTGGAAATTAATTATGAATCGATTTTGGTATTAAATAACCAGACTGCAACTTATTTTGATGTCATTGAAAATGAACTGAGATAAATATTAACATTCTGTAATTTTTAAAAATTCTTTCTTGATTAATTTTTAAAATATAGAAATATATATAAAATATAAATTTAATATGAATGGAAAATATAATTTTAAGGCTAAATAAACAATGAAAGCAGAAATGAATTCTCAATGTGTTATCTTGGTGGAGATGTGAATGTGACTTTTTAAAAAAAACCACAAGTAGCGTCAGTTTGATTTTGGTCATCCTATACAGCAAAAACTGAAATCTATTGTCAATTCTTAGTTGACTTTCAGTACCTTCATTGTATCTTAACTTGCACTACTTGCAACTCTTTCATTATGTTATAAAATACACATATACGTTTATAATTTTTTATTTTTGCCTTAGTTTTTATTTAAATTTTGAAGTAATGCAATGCAGTGTATATTTTGTGATTGACCCTTTGTAATCTGTGGACACACATTGTCATCTGATAGGTATTCGGTTCCGTAGATTTTGAATTAGAAAAGAGGTCCATTGGATTAATGTCTTCTTTATGATAACATTTAAATAATATAAATTATGTAACCAATCTTTTATTGTGGATTTACTTTTTTAATATCTGCGAAGGTCTGGAATAGTAAAAGTACTCAACTTTTAAAAATATGTTGTTTATAACAGATTTGCAAAGAAATACTTAATTTGATTTTAGGTTTGCCCCAAGAAAAGAAGTGAGTGAATCAGATTATCTTGTAGGAGAACTCTTGTAATTGAGTGTTTACCAATGCCCATTATTGGCAAAATCATGGTGTAGTTTTTGCATCTTGGTGTTATGGACATGGAAGAAAAGTTGTAAATTCAGCATGGTAAGTATTATTAATTTTAATGCTATATACGTATTAGAAACTGTGTTTGATTTACATTTATTAGATGTATAGTATTAAAATGCTTAATTTTACTGTTCAAATAAATTTCATCTTTTTTTGATTTCTGATTATTTTTTCACAGCAATGGATCCTTGAGTATACTTTCTGAAGAGAAAGAAAAAATTTTAGCATTGATACCAAATGTATGCAATTTTATATTTATTACTTATTTTATAACTAAGAAAATATTATTCAAAGTAAGATTTAATTTTCCTTTTTTCTTAAGTATGGCATATTTAAAAGCATAAAAATGTTACTACTTATTTTTAAGGCCCATAAAGAGGATACAGATGTATTGTTGGGTATTATTACTAGTCTGCACAATGCTTCTGGAAGTGAATGGGACAATCAAGAAATGGTAATATTTTTTATAAAACTATTGCGATATATTTGATATTCAATTTTATTTCATTATAAAATAATTCGCAGATATGATCCAGTATTGCCTGGCTATAGATAATAAGACAAATAAGTTGATATATTATAAATAAATGTATATATAAACAAATACATTGGCTAATTGCAATCATGATCATCATCAGTGGCATCCCAACTTCATTGTGGGCCAAAAGGAATTAAAGTAGATTCTAAACCACTATAAACGTCCATGGCATCGCCAGGACTCGAACCTGAAATCTGTGGCACTGAGCGGCAAAGCGCTAGCCACTCACTCAGCCATCAGGCCGCTGTTAATTGCAATAGAATTCCTTTATTTGGTATTTTGGAGTTAAATACAAAATCAATCCTAAATGTGCATCTATGATATCTCGCAACAATTAAAGATGTCATTTCTCATTCTTTTTTTTTAAAATAAAAAAAAAAAATTTGTATCTGTTCGCAATTAAAATTTTTTATTTAATTAGAAATAAATAGCAGGTTTTTTGCATACATGAGATAAAAAAAATTAATGGTCTACTTTTTTTATTGAATTTAAGTGTTACAGTTAAGGCAGCATTATTAATAGGAAATCAAACAAACATCTTGCTTTATCTGTATATTGATTATTTCACCGATATATTACAAAAAAAAAGTTCCTTGAAACAAAATACCGTGGTAGGTATATCTAATTAATTTTAAATTATAGCAATAATTTTTAGAAATGTATTTAAAAATGCAGTTTGTTACACAGGAAAAAAATAAAAATAAAAATTAAGTTATTTTTTTATTAAAAATAACAAGTATAACATGATGTTGCCAGTCTGATTAAATATTTATTAAATTTCAAAATGAAATTAAATTAGAAATTTAAAAGATGCAGTGTAAGATTCTTATATTTCTGATGAAAAAATAGTGTAAAAATTTTTTCTTTTCCTATTCATTTAAGTATTATTGCATTATATTTGGAAGTAAAGTATTTACCAATTAGTTCATTATGAGTTTTAAGATCTCACTTTGTTCTTTTCTATTTCTTTTTTTTTTTATATATAATTTTTTTTTCATTTAACTTTTTTTTTTTTTATCACATTCTATTTATTTAGAGCATTTCAATTTAAAAATATATGTATAAAAAGGTACTTTTTTTTTATTAAGTAATTAATCATTGGCATTGAGATAAAATAAATTAAACAATATTGTTACAAAATATTTATATTTCTGTTCACTTTTTTAATGCCTTAATATAACAATCTTATGTATTGTTATGATACATTAAATTTGTAATTTTTATTTAGTTAAGAAATAACTAATTAAAATTGTTTTGTGATTCTTTTGAGGAAAAAAATTAAACTTTTGTTATAGTTTTTAATTTAACTGAAAAGTGTGTACAAACATCCTTTATATATATATATTGAGCTTACTTATTACTTATTTATTTACCTGTTTGACAAAATGGAAAAATTCTTTTTAAATTCATTGCATGCATTAAGGGAAACTAAATGATTAAAATCTTTCTGATTTATTATGTAGTTGATACATGCTATCCATTCTAATTTACTTTGAAAGGATTTCAATTTTTTTAAATTTTTCTAAACAGAAGAAAAATTCTATCAATTAAGAAAGAAAAAAAAATCAGAAAATGGGTCAACTGCTATTTTTTTTAAACCATATATTATAAAGTTTTTATTTTAATGTTTATCTTAGTCTTCCTATTGGGATAAAAGTAGCTCTTGAATATTTATTATTATAAAAAAAATTTAAGATTTTTAAAAATAATATTTGTTCTATAATTTGTGAAATAAAAGTATTTCCTGTTTCCATATGATGTATTCAATCGCTTTTTCTTCTCATTTTTCTGCTGTTTTCCCTTTTAAAATTTTATCATTAACAAATTGACTTCTTATTGGAATAAGATACTTAATAACTGAAAATTTTTATTAACAGGTAAATAAATTAGGAAAAAAAAAAAAAAAAAATGAAGTCTCTAAAAACACTGGAAAAAAAATGTATTAATATACTTCTTAATGAATTTATATATCTTTTATTTCATTGTCAAAAATGATATGTGCAAATTCACTAATTTTCTAATTTAAAAAATTAGGCCTAGGATTTTTAAAAATTAAATTTACTTTTTTTTCCTCAAGTGAATAATGAAAATAAATTGACATAAAACTTTTTATTAACATTTTTATTTTATAGGATTATACTGAAAGTGGTGCTGAAGAAATCAGATGGCAACTCATGACTTATTGCCCCTTTCTTTTAAAACTTGAAAATCAAGAAACTATTATTGAAAATATTATAGAAATATGGAAAGGCCTTGTGACTCGTGCATATTCATATTACAGAATTGCTGCTGTGTCTTATTTGCAATATTTGAAATTAAATGGAAAGGTATAAATATTGTTCTCTACAGTATTGACAATTTATCAAATTTTTATTTCTTTTTCAAATTTCTTATTTTTTTTACAGTGTGCAGACAAGGAAAAAACTGAAGATGACAATTTGACAGCTACCTTGCGTATATTGCGGTTAATTATAAAGCATGCTTCAGAATTAAGGGATGTGCTCGAAGATGGATTAGCAGAAACACCTACAGCTCCCTGGCGAGGCAAGTTCGAGTTATAAACTTAACAATTTATTTTATTTATTATTGAATTAAATTTTTTTGTTTTTAGAATTTTTGTTATTAACATGCTTTTTTATCTTTATAAGCCTACATTGAATCAAAGTTTTATTATTTTTAAAAATAAAATTAAATAATATAAATTCATTACTCATCATAAACATTATTGAACATTGATTACCATATTTAAGTTTTGATGATTAATCTCAAAATATGAAAAATGTCACTGGTTTTGCAAAAAAATCTTTTAAATATGGTACATAGTCACTTCTGACAGAAATGCAAATCTCGCATCTAGATTTCTTAGAACATAAATTATTTAACAAAATTTTAATTGCATATCACACTTCTAAAAATGCATTTTTTGCTTCATTTACTTAATGCAAATCATTAAGTAAATTTATATGATTAACTTAAAAAAAAATTCCGATTTATTACATTGATACATACTGTCCATTGTTCTGATTTACTTTGAAAGATTTTTTTGTGTTTTAAAATTTTCTAAACAACGTAATTTGGTAGCATAATGCATCTCACGTGTATTCAAAGTAAGTTCATGTAATTAAAGTCAATCCAACTGAGTGATATCAAGTATTTTTACACCAGAGATGCCAGATGTTATTCCAAGCCCTTTAACCTTACATGAGGCTCCAGGACCTTATTCATATCCATCAAAGATTTGCGATAATTTTTGATTATTCCTATCTGAACCTTTAAATTGTATTCGTGAAAACAGGAATTTTCCTTAATAGATGAGCAATTGCATGTTCTTCCCCTTTCCAAATAAAGTTGTGTATAATCACAATTCAAACTATGTTTGGAGTTATTAATAAACAGTAATACAGGCTTTAGGTTAAATTGACGTAAGGCTCCATTTTTTACACTCCATTGAACATGATAACAGCATCAGTTAATTATTATTATTATTTTCTTGTCAAGTCTAATTTGCTGATGCCTTTTTGGAAATTCTTGCTATAGTCTGAAGATCAAACATCAACTCTTGCCACTTTATTTTTCCATTGAGCTGACAATAACAGAAAGCAGTATCTTTGAACAATTTTTTTTTTTCTTGATAAGTATAGATAAGCTGTCTACTAACTGATCTACTACTTTAAAAGCAATTCCAACTACTTCATATAATAACAGGATTTTCAGATCTTGGGTGAAATTCGTTTGTGTTTGGTCGCCCTTGCATCTACCAATTAACCATCACTTTTGATGGATGCATTTGAGTCATAACTAATGAATGTAGATCATTTTCAGAAACCACATTCACTTACCTTCTTCACCTTACTCTCCTGAATTCTGAAAACTGTACATTGAGCAATATGTAGTTGCTTGCATAATTTGCGTATTTCCTTCCTATGTTAGAAATTCCAGTTTTAAAGCATTCAATTAATATATTTAACTATTGGATATTGGTTGAAAATTTGAATCAGTGAGAATATTTTTGAGATAATCTCTTAATTTTGATGAGAAGTATATAATAACTATAAATAAAAGAATTTGCTTGTTATTTTAATAATGATTTTATAGTGCCTTGTTAGTATTTAATTTCTATTGGAACATGCTCGTTATGGAATAGTCAAATAGGTTTACATTTTCTGCTGCTTTGTTCAATATAATTTTGAAATGGAACATGTTTTTGGCAATCTAAAAATATATGATCTATTCATGAAATAAATATTTGCCTATAACAAAAGTTGTGATAGAGTAGGGAACTGTATGAAGGCTAAAAATAAACATTTAGTTGCTTCATTCTAATTTTTTTTATAAATATCTTGTTTTTGTACTTCACAATAAATTAGAAAAAGCTCAATAGGATAAAATATTTTAATATTTTAGGGACATCATGTTTCTTTTAAATTTCCAAATTTTTTTTTTTCTTATTACCTGTTGTATGACTTAAAATACGAATGCTATACTTATGTGTGACAGACTACTGACAAAGCAATAGTGAATTAAGGTTTACTCATTCCTGATAATGTACATCAACTTTTTTACAATAGGGTTATTTTAATTAAGAAAACTAAAAAGTTAAAATAATATTGTTTTGTTGAATGATTGTTCCTTTTACTTGTTTTAATTTTTTTATTTATATTTTATTTCTGTGTTTTAGGAATCATACCTCAGCTATTTTCCCGCTTGAACCACCCTGAAGTTTATGTGAGGCAGAGCATTTCCGATCTACTATGCCGAGTAGCACAAGCTGCTCCTCATCTGATTGTTTTCCTGCAGTTGTTGGGTCTCTTACTTTAAAAGTGGGCCCTCAATTTCGGGAGGAAACATCAGGTACTTTATCCCAATCTCAAAAAAAGCAAAACTGTATGTTGAGTTACATTTTTTTTTCTTTCTTTCACTAATATGGTAACCTCTTGTTAAACTGTTCTTTATTATATTTTATATATTTTACTTACTTTTGTAGAAAGCAAATTTATCTACATGTTAAGAAACATATTGTACTAACAACAACTCTCTAAGATTCAGTTTATCTTGTAGAGAAAGGCTACACTATATACAAATTAAATTTACTGAAATATAATTAGTAGAACTGAATTCCATTTTGTAAAACTGAAAACAAATAGTACATTAATTGAAATTAAAAAAATGTCCCAAGACAAATATGAAAACATGCAATTTAAGATTATTTTTAGCAAACAGAACCCAAAATTTTATTATTATTGACTTAGTAGAATTAAAGCTGCAGCAGACTATTATTATTATAGATTTGCAGATGGAAACTCTTATTTTCAACTTTTTTCATTTTATAAACCTGAATTGTAACTGTTAAAAATTGAATTAACATTAGAATTAAATATATATATATATATATATTGATTATATTATTATATTGTTTTTGGTGTATCATGCTTTTTTCATTGTCTCAAAAGGCATGATATAATAAGGGGTTACTATAATTAAGTTATTTAAAATTTTTACCATCATGTATTTTTATTGGTATTTTATTAGCTTTATTTATATAATATTTTAAAAATTAAAATGAGAATGCTTAGTTTTTATATTATTCAAGATGATTAAAAATAATCTTGTATCGTTAGATTACTTTAAATTTGTTATACTTTGTCATCAAAATTATATTAATATCTCAAGCTTTCATTTCTTTCAATTAAGTTGAAATATAATATAAATTGTAATTATTTTGTATTTTAAACATACTTTAGTATATTAATAAAATTCTTTCTATATCTTTATTCAGTAATTTTCAAAGGTGAACTTGAATTATTTTGATCCCCCTTATTATTATTCTTTTTTTAATTTTGAAGAAAATTTTGATCTACTATTGCTTGTGTTCATTTTCTATCTTGAAATGGAACTGATTGAAGTATAAAGGAGAAGTATTGCATTAGCTGCTTTATCAATTGCCTTTATAATATGGTTAAAGAAATGTAATTTTTATCTAAAATAAGACTGAGGTATTTATATTCTTACATGAAAGGCTCTAGTTCATTGAAGATATTAACATTAGTCATTAGTACGGGAATTTTCTGCCTGTGGAAGATAGGTACTGAGCATTTAGAAGGATTGACTTTCACTTCACATAGATTTAGCCAAACCTCTAAATATGCAACAAAATCTTGTATATTTATAATTTTTTGTTGATTATTACTTGTGTGATCTTTAATTTTAATTTTTTAGCTCTACTAATTCTGATTAAATATAATTTATTAAATTTAAAAATAGATATATGGTGAACTTTATCCCCAGTCACTTCCTAACATAGACCTTTTTTTTTTTTTTTTTTTAAGGTTTGTTTGGGACCTATTTCTCTGATACTATAGAAGATGCTGCTGAATCTCAAGTTGAAAGCAGTCAAGTATCAGCTACAGATGAACTGCCTCAGCCAATTGCTTCATTGTCAGATGATGATACTGAGGACGATGGCCAGAAGACTGCTATTATGCAAAATTGTTTTGCTGCTTTAGTTGAAACATTAGGAAGTCAAGATGAGAGGACTATTTCGGAAGCTAAAATTTGACTCATGAGTTACATAGAATAACTTTGTTGTGGGATGAGTTGTGGCTAGGCACTCTGAATACACACCAAAGTGAAGTTAATAGGTAATAAATTAATTTTTATATAGAGTAAATAACTTGAATAAAGTTGAAATAATTGATAATTACAAATACATAGCTTTCAAGAAAGGCAGATTAATAATTGACTTTGATAC
The DNA here is from genome assembly GCA_021605095.1 of Caerostris extrusa. NCBI lineage: Eukaryota > Metazoa > Arthropoda > Arachnida > Araneae > Araneidae > Caerostris > Caerostris extrusa. Next base: position 22,168 of record BPLR01018606.1, read on the forward strand.
TAATTGTGGTTTCACCTATAAATTGTAAATTGTCAGAAAAAAAAAAAAATTAAAAACCAATTTGCTTAGAATTTAAAGCTTTTGAATATTTTTTAATGTCATAATTCTTGCATTCTGATATGCACCTTTTATGTATTTATTTTTATATATATATATATATATATATATTTAAAAAAAACAGTTATATGTATATATATATATACATATAACTGTTTTTTTTTTTTACTGAAATTTTATTGCAAAGTATAAATAAAAATTGAATTAAATTGTTCTTTTGGCTAACGTTTTTTACCAACCTCTAAAACATAGAACTAATAATTTTTTATTTTTAGAAAAAATTTTTCTTCTTAAAAGCATATAATTATATTTTATTTATAATATTAATATATTAAGTAAAATTTAATGACATGTTGGAAATATGCATGTAGAGGAAAAATCATTTCCAAAATGGAAAATTAGCTTTTAGTATTTTGTTAGACTACCTTAAATATATAATTATAATACATTAACCAGTTAAAACAACATGAGCCCTTTTGATGTACAAGTAATAAAAAGTCTTCTTTCTGTTTGAGCTTTCATAAGTTTTGTGTTTGTAAAAAGAAAAATTCTAAATTTTTTTTCATAAGTGTTCGAAAATTTAATATTTTTTGTTTAATTCAGCAAATTTATATATAATTTTTAACTTTTATCCGTATAATTTTTTCTTTAGGAGGTTTTTAAATTTAGAAAAAGAAATTGCTAAAGTCATGAACAATCAATTTTGAGTAAAGATGAAAAAGCGAGAAATTATCAGGAGAAACATAATGTCTGCGTTAAATCTGTGAGTTAAATTTGTTTTAAATATTTTACTATTGTATTTTTATAACTTATGTGTTATTTTGTTATAAATTGTGCATATTTTAATAATTTATGTTTTTATTTATTGAAGTTAAAAATGCAGCTGTAAATTTAATTTACAAACGTTTTTCAGAAATTTATTAAAATATTGTTTATAATATATTTAAATAATTCGACCATTATATGTATTTTCTGTTCATAATGTTTCCAGGATATAATTTTAATGCAGATGAGTATAACAATCAACTTTGTTTATATTTTCAGACCTTATATCTATTGGAGCAGTTACAAACTATTACCAGCCAACCTGCTGAAACCCCGCATGAACACTGGTTCCAAAAGACCTTTGAAAAGCCAATAGAAAATGCAATGAATAAATTAAAAAAATCCTGAAGATCCCTCTCGGCCACAAGAGAGCTGGGCTGTCTTCAAACAAGTAATATTTTGATAAAATATACCACATTTACAGGATTCATTTTTATTCTTAAAATTCAAGAGCCACAGCTTGTCAGGTGAAACAAAAAATAGTTAAAAAATTTTAGAAGATTTAGAGTCATATATTAAAAAAAAAAAAAAATTTCATTTTATTGCAATAAATAGATTACCCCTGTATTTCATTTTTTAAAATTAATTGTTCTTATGGTGTATGATAGATTGATGTATCCTTATTAGAAAGTGAAACAACCAAACAATGAATTTATTTTGAAATGATTGTTGCTATGTGCAATATTATATTACTTGATATAATTTTTCATAGAAAGAAAATAGTTATTTTTTTTTTTCTGTTCATGAACTCATGTTTATTTTATTTACTCTGTACATGATTGTAATCTGTTTTATTTGTGTATGTTACTGAATATATCTATTTTAATTGTGCTAGTTAAGATAAATGTTTTTTTCTCCTATTCTTTTTACCGTGATAAGAGAATATTTGTAATTATGTATTAATACAATCGTTTCACAATAATGTATAATGTTTTGGCATCTTTCATTAAATACCTAAGCATAGTTTTCTATGAATTTTTATTAGGATGGTGGTTAATTTTACAAAATTGATAATAATGATAATAATAAATTCTGACTTTAATAATAAAAATATATCTGACATTTTCACTTGATATGACAGGAAGATTTCAATTTTCTAAAAATCAGGATTAGTTTTAAAGAAAGAATCCAAAATTTTTAAATCGGAATACAGTAACCTTTCATTAATCTGGCACTTTTAGGATTACATCCTTTCCAGATATCGAGCATCAATATGATTTTTGGGTGAATATCAAAGATAAAGCTCTATAGATAAAAAAATTGAATGATTAACATCTGTACAAACTAAAACTGACAGTTATAATAAGTACAGGGCAAAAATTTGAGTAGCCTTCTGACAATTAAGGTCAGCAAATGCCTTAATCCATATAAAAATGAATACTTAATCGTCTCAGTTTGTTTTAGTTTTTCTGAAAGTGATTCTTTTTCACAAATTTAATGCCATTTAATTTTTCTAAAGCTGTACCAGTTACTTCAGCAAAAGGTCCAACAGCAGTCGCGTTCTCATCTGACCATGGAGCATATTAGTCCAGTTTTGGCTTCTCTGAAGTCGACTGTCATACCCATGCCAGGAATTAACAAGCCATCTGGTGTTGTTACAGTGCAGTCTGTAAACAATACAGTATCCATTTTGCCAACCAAAACTAAACCTAAAAAACTTGCTTTTATGGGATCCGATGGTCTTAGGTAATTGACTTTTATTTTGTATGTTATCAGTTTAAAAACTGCTTCATCACAGGATTTTCTTCATTTAATTTTATTTAAACAATTTTGTAAACTAGGTAATTCAAAAGTTTTAATACACAGATTAGATATATAATGCACAGTTTTCATCAGATAATTTATGTATTTTTGTATTTGAAACTGCAAAATAATTTATAAAAAAATCAAAACAATTCTAGCATTTATTTGATTATTGTACTGTATTGATTAATTATTATTTTGCAAAATCTTTCAAGTACTAGTTAACTCCTTATTACAAATATGAAAGAAAATTAAAGTATCATGTTTATAATATTTTGCAAATCACATTATTTTAAATTAAAAAAGCAACATATTTATTAATATATATATATATATATATATATATATATATTGTTATACAACAAGGTAGGTTTCACTGTAAAATTTGAAAGTGTGACATTTAGCATTTTCTAAAATATAGCCTATTAAAAATTAATTTCTTTCCAGTTTACTGAAGTAAAACTTTTTGGAAATAAAATTTTTATAAATTTTTTTCTAAAATCCATTTGTATATTAAATTCTATTACTATAGAAATACTTTGTATAGATATTTATTTTCCTTTTCAGATATACTTATCTTTTCAAAGGTTTAGAAGATTTACATTTAGATGAAAGAATTATGCAGTTTTTATCCATAGTAAATAATATGTTTGCTAAAAATAAAAGGTATGAGTTATTGTATTACATTTAATATATTATTTTACAGTTAATATATTATTGAAGTTTCGTATTGAAATATGATTTTGTAAAATTATATGCTAATTAAATATTAGTAAACATTAAAATAAAGGAAAAAAGCTTCAATATGTAAAGTGCATTTTCTGGAGACTTTTATAGAAAGCCTTATAAAAATTTGACATATAAAATAAAATTTCATTATTAATTTCGAATTTTGTTTTCTTTGAATAATTTTAAAGCATTAATATTTCACTTCTTTCAATTTCTAGAAAGCTTATTTTTTTAATTACCTAATTTAAAATTCATAGAAAGAAGTTTGATAAAATTATCTTGAAATTAATGTTTTTTAATATTTTATTATCAGTCCGTGTGAAATAATTCTTTGGTGAAATATTTCACTGAAAAAAATCAATAATTAATTCATTGATATTCAATATATAATTTTCTTTGAAATTGATCTTGAAGTGGAATTTCTTTTTTTTCACCTATAAAACTCTTAGTGATTCTCTCTTATTATTTCATTTTTCGGATATATGGATTACTCAATATTGTATTTGTAGGCATGGAAAACAGGTTTATTATGCTCGTCATTATTCCGTTACCCCTCTTGGACCTCGCTCAGGTTTAATTCAGTGGGTTGATGGTGCCACTCCCTTGTTTGGTGTTTATAAGAGATGGCAGCAAAGAGAAGCAAGTGCAAGTGTCACCAAAGGGCAGGTAAAGTTAATTTTTTTTATGGCTTCTTTTGATATTTAAAGTTAAATATTTTTTTTTTTTGTTTCAGCTATAAATTTTGTGACTTCTTTCAGAATTCAAATGGAAATGCAACTATTCTACGTCCATCTGAAATATTTTATAATAAATTGACTCCACTACTAAAAGAAAAGGTTTGTTATGAACAATTTGTTATAATTTTTCAGTTAAATCAACTAGAAGTTGAAATAAAATCTAAGTGCTATTCTTAATTTTTTTTTGCTTCAGAATATAAATTCTCTGGACAACCGAAAAGAATGGCCACTTTCTGTCTTATTGGATGTCTTGAAACAATTGATGAGTGAAACCCTGACAGTTTACTTGCTAAGTAATGAAATTAATGTTTGATTGATTTCCTGTTATATATATTTTCTTTTTTTTTTTTTTTTTGTTACCTAAAACTCTTTCATTTTCAGAGAACTATGGTGTTCATGTAGCAGTCCTCAAGAATGGTGGAATAATACTCTAACCTATAATTATTCTACTGCTGTCATGTCTATTATTGGATACATAATTGGACTGGGAGATCGTCATTTAGATAATGTGCTTGTTGATCTAACTACTGGCGAGGTGATTATTACAGATAATCTTCAAATAACCCCCAGTCTGTCTGATTTCATATTTATGATTTTTTTTCAATTCAACTTTTGATAAAATTTATTTTTCTTCATTAGGTTGTACATATAGATTATAATGTGTGCTTTGAGAAAGGAAAAAATCTAAGGGTTCCTGAAAAAGTACCGTTCCGAATGACTCCCAATATTAAAACTGCTTTGGGACTTACTGGAGTGGAAGTAAGAACTTTTATTAATTAGCTAAGGTCATGGTTTCTTGCTTGGCAATTTCCTTATTTAATGTGAATTTTATTATTATATACATGGTTTTAAAAAATTATAAAGTATAATAATAATTTCAATTTCTGCAGAATTTGACCCATTTATTATAGTTAATAAATGGATAAAATAATTGACCATTTGTTATAGATTCTCTAATGTAGGTTAAACATATTGGTCTCTTAAGCAATTATACTTAAAAATATTATTCATTGGTGTAATTTGAAATTGAGGACAATGAAACTGGTTACTGTATATTTATTGATAATTATTTTTATTTTGATGAAGTTAAAACTGGGGACTTGGTGCTATTTTTTTCCATGAACAACATACCTCCCACTTACTTTTTTTTTTTATCGTAAAATGTTCTTTAAACCTTAATATAACTATATATATATATATATAGTTAATATATAAAACTACTTAAAGTAATATTGTTTTTTACTGTTGATCATTCAAACTGTTAAAATTTATGTTACGTAATTAAAGTTTTTGAACTACATGACTACTATTAGTTTTCATAATCAAAATCCTTAATTTTAGAAAGAAAAAAAATCCCTTTATATATTATATATTTTTATCTCATATATTTGTCTTTTTGATTAAACTGGTACATTTTAAAACAAAAATATCAAACAATTATTTTGCTTGCTATCATTCTCAGGGAATATTTAGGACTTCTTGCGAACATTCAATGAAAGTATTACGGAAAGGCAAAGAAACTCTCTTAACTCTCCTCGAAGCCTTTGTTTATGATCCCTTGGTGGACTGGACTCCAGGCAGTGAGGGTGGTTACACAGGTGCAGTGTATGGAGGAAGGCAAGCATGGGCTACTGAAGCAAAGCAGACACGTCAGAATATGGAATTAGATGTATCGTTGTCAATGTTTGCCATACGTGTAGCAGAAATGAGAGGCGAATGGCTGAAAAATCGGTAAATAAAATACTGTTCAATTTAATGTTATTCAATGCCATATTAAATTAAGCTGATTTGTTTTTATTTCAGTCTATATGAAAACTTGAATGACATTTAAAAAAAAAATTAAATGACTAATTTAACTATTAATAAAAATTTTTTATTTTAGGCTGTAAAAACTTCATTATTTGAAGCTGTATGCCATAGGGATTTATAATGGGTGTAGCAAATAGCTGTTAAATAAGTTCCTCACATTTCTCATTGTTTTCACTAATCATGATTTTTTTTTTAATTCATTGAACTGTAAAGCTTATTTAAAGTTCTGATCAATTTGTTTTGATTGATAATTTCTATTAAAAATCAAAGTCTTTAATTAAATAAATATATTAAATTTTTTTGTAAGTTGTGCTTAAAAGTATTCTAGATTAAAAGGGAAAAAAACTGCTGTTATTTTATTTTTCTTAAAATATAAATGGCTGTTATACTTATTACATTGATATATTGCCATCGATGAATCTATCAATGAAGGTGTACAACAAAATAAAAAAAGGTTTTTTTTTTAACCAGTCATCTACTTTTTATGTTTGATATATTGTTTACAATCAAAAATGTTAGCTTGAATTCCATAAAATGAAATTGTACTGACATTGATATGTGGATGCCATTTTGTATTGTAAGTAGTAACTAAGGTATAGGCTAAGTAAGTAGCTATTTGTATGATTAGTAAGCTCTTCAATATGAAACTGTTATTTAATTTAAATAAATAATTAAGCTCATTATTATTAATTTATTCATTTAGATATCAACCAACATCAGCAAACTTGCTTAGTAATTTTTATTCTTGATTAACAACATATAAAATTACTTTATTTTCTGTAGGGATGATTTGCTTTCTGCTTTTCCTAAACTTGAAAATCTGCTTCAAGAGGGGAAAAAAGCTCAAAGTGGACTTCAAATTGCAGAAACTCAGCTACAGAAGGCTTGTCAAGAAAAGGCATTACTGGAGGAAGCACTTGCAAATCCAAATCACAATTTATACACAGTTCCTAAAAGGTAAGGTTATTAAGACAAGAATTGCTTGAATTAATCTATTTTTATATGTTTTAGAAATGGTGATATTTCTTATTAATTATATTCAGAAATAGCAGGAGAAATTATTACTGAATAACAACTAAATTGTCATTAATTGTAATTTACCTCATTAATTATCCCATTATCGAATTAAGACCATTAAGATTTGTGGGCAAGAAAAATTGCTGTAGATTTTAAAACTTGTGGTAGAATGAATGACTTTTTCTAGTAGTAATTTCTGTTAGTATCTTTTAGCATATTTGCTTGATATATGTTTGTAAAAAAACTTCTGCTTGACTATCTTATTGATGATATTAGACTTCTTGTTCAACTGGCCAAAAACAATGGCTTTAAAATGCATCTAGTGAAATTTAAAACTTCATTCACTTGTATGTAGGGTTGTTGGGTTATAAATTGCTGTCTTATAAAGTAAAAGTATATTTTTCTTCTCCTGCTAGATTTAGAATTCTCTAGTTGATATGATGATCAGACATATACAACTATTTGCTTTTTCAAACTAAAATTTCAAGATTTATAAGAGATTAGAGAATCAAGATTTAGAAGAATTAAAACACTTTTAAAATCATATACAAGGAACCTCTCTTCAATCATGACCATAGCCATTCCAGATTGTAGCAAGTCAACGTAGTTTTATGGGGGGGGAAGAGATAGATATCAAGGTATATTTTAAAGAGAAAACAACGATAAAAAAAAAAATCTCTAGATAGAAATTTAACAATTAAAATGTGCACATTTAATAAAAAAAGCAAGCAACACTGTATTGTCATATAGTGGTTCAATTGTAGAATGAGCTGGACTATCAGATGCATGTTTAAAAGAGATTACTGTTCTTAACCAAATGAAAAAATTCATATCTCAATAAAAATTCTTAAAAAAAAAAAATTTCTAAAATGGAAGAATTACATAGTATGTATGAAATATTTTATTTTGGTTTGTTTAATGTATGCAATGGTACTTATTTCTTTTATTTGACAGATATGATGAAACAACTATTGTAAAAACTACTGTGAATGCAGCAAAAGAAGCTGTGACTGAAAAACTTAATGAGTGTAAAAAATGGCATGCTTTACATTGTGTATGTATATTTATCTTATTTGGTTTTGTTTTTTGCTCTACGGTCATTTTGTGCACACTTTTGGCTAATTAAATCGGTACCTACAGTTTAATCGGTACCTACAGTTTTTTTTTACCTACAGTTAACAGTTTTACCTACAGTTTTAATTTTTTTACAGGGATTCGAACTACTTATGAGATTATTAATTTTAAAGCATAATTAATTGATTTTACTTTTTATAACTTCATTTCAGTTTTCTACATTAAATATCATAGAAAATGAGAATATATATATTTCTAAATTATAATTATTTTTGTAAAAAGTTTTTTTTTTAATTGATGAATTTTCAATTTGCCATTTAATATTTTTTTATTGTTTGCTGATTTTGATTAATTTTAGCTACATTAGTGACATATCCAATATGGTTTTAATATACATATAAAACTACTTTAATATATATATATATACAGTGGGTAAAAAAAGTATTGGCAATTGCCTTAATTTATTCATATTGACAAATAAATAAAATGTTATGTAATTTTAGCTGTCGTAATTAAATATAAGACATCTTAGATATACAAAAATAGTAAAAATTTTATTTTAATTTGCATTTTCTACGATTTTTCTTTCAAAAACGAAAATTTGCATATCAAAAAGTATTTGGCAAAGTTTTAACTGCTGTGCAAATTTTGTTACATTGAAGTCATGTGTTTCGACTGATAAGAAACTCTACTGGTATAAAGTCTGCAAAACTACTCCAAAAGTGTATGCATTATTTTGCGATTAGTGCAATAAAATGACTTCGAAATCGAAGGAGTTGGACGTAGTGTTAAAAACACGATTATTAGGCTCAGAAATGAAGGTTTAACTTATCATGCTATAGGAGTGCAGTTCAATATAAGTTTATTTACTGTCAGAAGTGTTGTAAAAAAGTTCAAGGAAACAGGATCAACGGAAAATAAAACTAGAAGTGGACGACCTCGAATATTTTCTACAAGAGAAGAACATGTCATTATTAACAAGGTTAAGAAAAACCCTAAAATAAGTGCATCCCAGATAGCTAGAGGTGTTGCTTTCACTTAGCAAAAGACTTTCAGCGTACAGAATGTTTTACTCGAGAGAAGTTATTATGGAAGGGCAGCTAGAAAAAACCATTCATCTCGGAAATAAATAGGAGAAATAAGTTAGATTTCGCAAAATCATACGTTGATTTATCTGAAGAGTTTTGGAACACAGTTATTTTTTCCAACGAATCAACATTTAACATTTTCGGCAGTGATGTGTGGATGGGACCAAATGCTGAATTGGAAAAGCAACATTTAACTGCTACTGTAAAACATGGTGGAGGCAGCGTCTTAATTTGGGGGCTGTATGGTAACTAATGGAATTGGCATTGAATACCATGCATTTTATTGATGGTATTATGACAGCACGTACATACATTGACATTTTGCTCCATAACCTAAAAATCAGTGCCCAAAATCTTGGCTTAGGAACACCATTCGTTTTTCAACAAGAAATGACCCAAAGCTTACAGCGAATCTCACCCGTGAATGGCTACTCTACAATGCTCCTTGCCAATTAAAAACCCCACCTCAATCGCCTGACATCAATCCAATTGAAAATTTATGGCACCTGCTGGATCTAGAAATCAAAGAAACATAAAATTTCAAGTAAAGAAGACCTCAAACGTTTACTCTTGCAAGAGTGGCACAAAATTCCCAACAGTACAACAAAGACCTGAGTTTCCTCTATGAGAAATAGATTACAAGCTGTTATAGGTGCAGAAGGTATGCATACAAAGTAATAAACATATACTGATTTTGTTTTCGCTCATATTTTTGTCAATTTCATAATTTTGCCAATACTTTTTTTATCATGTAAATTTTGGATTTTCTCGTAGATTTTGCCTAAAAAATATTTAAATGAAAATTTCGTTATATTTGTTTGTCTTTTCTCCTTCTGTAATCGCTATGTTAAAATAAAATTTGTAAACATACTTTGTTAGCAAATATGATCATTTATAGGCAATTGCCGATATTTTTTTTATCCACTGTATATATATTTAAATATAAAATTTAATATAAAAGTGCATTTATTTCTTCTAAATAATTTCTATTGCATTTTTTAAAAAATTATTATCCATTAATTTTATTTTGAAAAAAAAAGTTGATTAATTTTTTAAAAAGTGAAAAAAAATAAATAAATAAACCTTGAAATTTTCCCCAAAGTGTGACAATCACAATTTGCTAAATTTTTTGTGTGTGTGTGTTTGTTTTGAAGCAATAAAATTTTTGCTTCTGACTTAACATTTAATTGTTATAATAAAAAATATGAATTAAATATTTAACTATTAATTTATTTTTAAATATGAATAGTTATTCATTTTTTGAAAGAATATTTTTAGATTTGTTTTAGATAGGTGTTATATTTGTATGGGACTTATAATTTGAGTAGTAAAAATAAATTTGATTTTTTTTTTTCTAAAATTTATTTAAATAGCATATTTAATAATAATGATATCATGCTCCATATTTTTTAACTTTCAAAAATTGTTTTATTAAAAAATTTTGTTAGTAAATAAAATGATTTTTTAAATTATCCTTTTTAAAGAGATTATTAAGAAATCTGAAAATGTCAGAAGTAGTCATAAAATGTATATTCATATATTCTGTGTAAAATGTATTGAAATTATCATCATTATTATGTATTGAAATTATTATTAAAAATTCAATGATTACTGCATAATCTTGAATTTTTAAAAATAAAACACACAAAAATCAGTTTATACATCACTATTCTGTCACCTTCAAAGTAGGCCTCATCAAGTGCAATACAACTATTTGCATTTGATCCAATCCTTCTATAAATTTTTTAATTGAGGTAGTATGGCCTTTGCTCCTTCAGTGAATGTCTGCTTATGGCCACAATCAAATTGAAATACCTTCCTTTAAGTGGTAATTTTAACTTCAGGAACAAGAGTAGGTCACACGATGTCATATAAGGGGAATAAGGAGGTTGGTTGATGATATTTGTTGCATTTCATGAAGATTTGCACTTGTAGAAGCTCAGGATCTTCAACAACCTGCTTTCAGTGCTAATTTTAGACAAAATTTAGCTACTTCCAGAACCTGTTGTGCAGCAATGTATATTATGCCCAAAATATTGTTCGTAATGTTATAAATGTAATTAAAATGTAAGTTCCACCTCTTGAGTGAACTTTCTGAGACTCATATGATGATTTATTGTCCACCAACTTGAGTTTGTCAATCTTTTCATTTGTAATAGCAGTTGAAAGTTAACCCAGAATGAAGTAAATTAACTACCATGCACTATTAATGGTAGATGTTCTGCAACAGTTTTGATTCAGTATACAAAATTGAAGCAAACTCTTTATTCAACTAATTTTTTTTATTGTAAAAATTTCTGATCACTTAAAATGATTACAAAAATAGTTGCTGTCAACATATTAAGTAACAGATTGTGCTCAAATTTGACATGGTATGTGTTTCAAATTAAAAACTCTGTATAGTTTTTATACAGAATGTGCATGAAATTATACTTATTCACTTATAATTTCAAGAAATTTATCAAGTATCTTTTCCTTCATAATTCATCATTGACTTGTTCTTGTACTGTAGGAAGCTCTGTGCAATATAACTACAGCTGAGCTTAATAAAAGATATGGAGATGTTTCTAGTGATCAGAATTATGATGTTTTGTCAGTAGCACCTGTAGTTGAATTTTTGCAGTCTGCTGGTCAAGGTCAACTTGTCCAACAAGTAAGTATTGTGTACCATTTGTTTAAAATCCTTAAAATAATTATTTTTCATTTCATTTTAGTAGTGTTTGTTTTATTTGAGTGTATGCTATGAAAATTAAAAAGAACAGTTTTATGTATAGGATAATTTACTCGTTGTTTGTGTGTTCAGTGAATTATTTATTCAAGGTTTTTTTAGAGGAAAAAAGATATTGTTTTCTTTAAATTCATAATTATTCAACATAAAAATTCCTAAAAAATATTTTAAATTACCTTTTCAATTCTATATTGTTCTTTATTTTTTAATAGACATTGTTAAGAAGACATTTATTATTGCTTATTGCATTATTTCAAATTTGTCATTATCTGTGAGAAGTTAATTTTTAGTGCCAAAGTTGTAATTCAATTCTTTGTAAAATCTTTGGCTATTTTAAATCTTTTTTAGTTCAAAAAAAAAAAAAAAAAAAAGAACTGTAATGTTATATTACCTTATAATTTTAATTATGAGTACATTTTCTGCTAAAAGTCATATTTTAAATCTGTTGATTTATTGTGAAATTGAAAATTCTCTTGTTGTATGTGAAAGGTAATTATTATATAGTAAAAGCCATATGAATATATAATTATGAAATTATAGAGAAATATCTATAGTATCAGAATATATATAGATATTTAAGTTTTATGGTGATTTATCGTTTTTAATTTTTTATTTATGGTTTTTAGTGCGAGCAGGCTGAAAGTGATCTTGCCAGTTCCCTGCAACAGCGCCGCTTGGCCATGAGATCTTGTATTGATCTGTTTGTTTACAACTTATGCCACTGTGATCTTACAGGTATATAATTTCATTCAAACTGAATGCTTTTATGTGTATTATTAAGTAGAAGTTAAAAAAATACTTATTATATTTTCAGTTTGGACCTACATACAAAGAGCAAAATAGATGTTTCAGATGGAAGCAGTGGCTTGAAAACCTTCTTTCTGATTTTTCAACTTCAAAGTAAGTATTAAAAAAATCTTAACTATGCTTTTTTTTAACAACTAGCCTTATAAAGTCTGGGAAACATTTCAAAATCGATTTGCATGATTTTCATCCCCCCCATGTCTTTCCTTGTTGAAAATCTATAATTCTCAATCTTGAAAAAAATGAAATCTTGAATCTTGAAAAATTGAATCTTGTCACAAATCTGGAATAATGAAAGAAAAGTTTGGGATTGGTTTTTAAATTAAAAGATAATGTTTTTACTTTTATTCGTGTTTTGAAATAATTTTAGCTTTATATTTTTTAATGATATTTAATAAAATAAACATTTATATTTAAGATGTATGTAGAAAGAGTAGAAATAATTTAAAAGAACATTATTTGACTTCTACATTGAAAATTTATGTATTATTTTAATACTAAAAATTAAAATTTTTACAATGTTGATGATATAGTGATTATCGATTGAATGTTAATTTTTAATAATTAAAATTTGCTCGACACAGTATTAAAAAATCAAGTTGATTAAAATTCTACAAAAAATATTAACCTTTTTTTTTTTTTTTTTTTCAAAGTTTGTTGTGTGCCACATTTATTTAACAGGCACCCTTCCTTATCAAGTAATCCATTTCCCCCATTAAACCATTTCACATTATCCATGGTCAGACTAGGTATATATTTTATCTTAAGAAGTAGAAAAATCCATACACTGATTTTTGAATAACATTAAATAAGATGTACAATTAATTAATTTCATCTTTTAAGAGCAAATGATATGTATACTTATAATATAAAGTTCCTTTCTATTTAATTGCAAATGTGATACTTTCAATGAAAAATATTACCACTTTTTGTATGATATGTGAATTGTTTTAATTTGTATTTTGTATAATTAAAATTTATTTGAATTTGTAGGAGGTGGAGGCTCCAATTATTTAATCCGTATTCTAACTATTTTGTTATTAAATTGAAAACATTTAAAAAAAAAAAAAAAAAAAAAAATTTGCTACTATATGAATAATAATAATAAAAAAAAAAAAAAAAAACAGTGATATAAAACATTATTTGTTTTTTATATGAGATAATTATAATATTTCAATTTGAATATGGAATTGTGAAAATATTAAATATTTTAAAAATTGAATGAATATATAAAATTTGAAAATGAATTTTAAAAATTGTTTTGAGTAGTTTTCTGTAGCATATCAATTTAGATCACAACAATTACATAATTTTTTTTTTAAGGTATTGATTTAAAATATTAAATTATTCTTCAAGATAATTTTTTAATTACAAATGTACTTTGTAGTAAGCAATTTGCTATTATTTTTACTGTAATTGTTTTGTATTTTAATATAATCAATGAATTTATTTTGAAGAATTTTTAACTTTCTCAATTTTTTTTTTTTTTTTTAGATGTCTTGAAATTCATACAGATTTTAGTAAGCATTATGCACGTGAAAGTCCAGATGCTATCCAAACAGCCATTTCTTTGGATTTGCAATTTAAGTCAACTCTAAATGATGCTAACTCAAATGTCATAGCTGTAAGCAAAAGTCTAATTTATTAATTTCATTTAATCTAAACTAAAAAAACATTACTTTTTTTTTATATTGAGTTTAAATTGGTGCTTGAATTCAATTTGTCGTTTTTTGAAATTGATTTTGTTAAAGTGATTTTCTCATTATGTTTGTTTCACATATTCTTTAAAATATAGAATTGCTTTTAATTAATATATATATATATATATATTGAAGCATAAATTTATTTTTTTGACAGATTTTAATGCAAAAATACAAGCTTTTGTTTTAGGATTAAATAGAAATTATATAATTGTACTTTTTTTTTTTTAAATTGAAAAATCTTTTTGGTGGAAAAAGGATAATTTTTAAGACAAATTTTGTTTGATTAATTAATTACAATTTTATTTTTATATTAAATGTATTTAACTACAGTATTACATCAGTTGAAATTTAATTCAATTCATTAACCTTTTATTGTAAATTTTTAATTTTTATGTTGTGTGTCAGATAGTATCAATATGAATCAAAATTTTTAAAAATACTAAGTTACATCTTTTTAAAATTTAGTAAATTATTACAATAAATTCTAATCTTATTTTGATTTGTTTTTTTTGTATAGATTATAGAAAGGATGAGAATACAAGGACTTGATGATAAGAATGATTTATTGACATTTGTAGAAGAAACTAAATGTGCAGTTTTTCGTTATTTAAAAGGTTTGAAAGCTGATTTTTTTTATCTTTGCTTTAATTCTTGCTAATATTCATTGTTTTTCATCCAATTTATTTCAGAATCGGATGAATTGAGTCGTTGTGCTTTTCTTTCTATGTTAGCTGAGTCATTATGTATTGTTAGAAAACAATTCTTCCCGTCTGGAAATGGTTATAAGAGGTCAGTTTGAGTATTTATATAGTTCATTTTTCTGGTGTAATTTAGTATTGAATGCATATCAGTAATCACTTATTTACTTCATTGCAATTTTTAAATAACAATTATTGGAAAAACTGATTTTTTGCCCAAATGCCATTAATTGGAGCTTCTGTTGATTTAATTCAATATTATATTAAAATGTATTTTAGTAATAGTTGTGAACGATAATACTTAAAAGTATATTTTAAGTATGTGCAAAAAATAAAATCATTATATTTTAAAACAGTGAAGTTTTTTATATTCTCCCTTTCAAATGAGCAACTACACTTGTTAATATTTAAAAAGAGGAAAATAATTATTTAATTTAATTTCAAAATTTTTTAGCTTTGGCAATTAGTTATTGAGAATTCTTTTTTTAAATATATTTTTATGCTACTTATGAATGATTTTATTCATAGTTGTATTTATTATAACATAGCCAACCTAGAATTTATTTTGATGTGTACTAACATTTTTTTTAGATACTGTTAGTAGATCCACTTGGAATGAAGATGCACTTTTGGATGAGATATTTAGTTTTTCTTCGAAATTAGTTCATTACACTGAACTCATTTTGGATAGTTCTAGGTATGTCTTTTATTCATAATGTGTTATTTATCCAAATGTATAATTATTTTTTTATTTTTGTTATTATTTTTAAAACATTATATTTTTTAGGTCGAAAATAATGACTTGAAATCAGCTCTGCAAGGAGTGAAACTTGCTCACTATGTGTTTAATGGTTTAGAGGTAAAAAACATTTTTTTTTTTTTTTTAATCCAGCTTATAATAATTCTTAAGATTAATCAAGACTGGTCTATTTAAACATTGATTAGAGTGGTGTCAAGAATCTTCAAAATAAATGCAAATTCAATATTTACTTTTTTTATATATTTATAGTGATTGTCACTAATTCTTTGACAGCATGCTTTGCGGTCATAAATTAGGTGAGGAAATTCTTCCTCTCTTGTAGTCTAAATTTTAAACCAGTAATCTTGGGAAATGCGCCCAGGATATCTTTTTTTTTTTTTATAGTTTCCTTAAAACAAAACATTTAAAAATAAATGTTTTGAACTATGAAATTTAAGTAAGCACATGAATACAAATATTTTATAATGATTATGGTGCATTTTAATTAAACAGAATTTGAATGAAATTTATTATTTTTGATGTACATGAAAAAAAAAAAAAAAAAGAAACCCAGAGAAAAAAAAATTGCACTTTTTTTGTGCAGTATTCTTTTAAGGATCGTTATTAAGTTACCTTTTAATGGCAGAGTGATTCAGCACTTTGGAGCTCTGTACTACAGGCTGGGATTCCAGGTCCCAGCTGTGCCATGGAATCCACTTTAAACCGTAGGTCCTGGTCTAATTAATCCTCATGCACAAAAATGATTGTAGTGTGACAAACTAGGGCATAGGAATAACAACTCCAGCCAATAAAAAGAAAATTCTCTTATATAGGAAATTTCTGGTAAACCAGACAGATCTCATCTTGGACACTGGCATCAGGATGTCCTGGCTGGAAAATTGACTGAGATAACTTTGATAGGAATCAGCTGTAGTGCTTGAGTCTCTTTAATCTGGCATGCAATAGTTTAGTACATTATAAAAATCGACTCCACTTTTCTTTTTTACTTTGTTTGATTCTGCATTTGTTGAACTTGATTGCTCTATAGTGACACAAGGCTGCTCACATTTTCATTAAATATGTACCCATATATTTGTATCTATATATTAAACATGATATGTTCATGGTTAAATCATTTAGATATTTATATCAACTTCATTATCTTTGATATATTGATGCTTGTTATTCAGAAAAAATTACTCATCCTAAAAATAGTCTTCAGCAAAGAATATTCCAGATTAGACAGATGTTACATGAATAAACCCCTGCATTACTAAACATATTATTGTAGCGTATAAGGAACCCTAAAAATGTAAAAATATGGATAGCATTTCTTCAAATGTATCTGCTATAATTTTAGTTATTATGATAAATTTTTAATTTTTTCTTTGCACAGGATTTTTTACATTTTCAACACATTATTCTTCCCGGCTATAAAAAGCTCTAGAGCCCCTCTGTTATAGAAATGGATAGCAAATTAGACAGAATAATTAACGATGTGGAACGTCTTTGGAAAAATTGATCATTGATTTGCAAAATAATATTACCAATCTTCTTTTAACAGCTCAGGTATATATGTATATATATTTTAATGTAACATTTAGTTCAGTTTATTTATTATCAATATAAGAATAAACAGTAGGTTTTTTTTTTTTTTTTTTTTTTACTTAGTCTTCAAAAAACTTTTGTTATGTTATGTTTGTTTAAAATGTGACTTTTTTAATCAATGCATTTTCCTAAATTTTGGGCCACTTCTCACCATGTAAGGATGCTTTATTTCTTTTAATCTTCTATTTCTATTGAGTTTATTAATGAGAAGTTTGTATACATAAACGAACCGTAGGCGACCCTATACAAAGAAAACCAGTGGAGTAGGGCAAAGTCCTATTCATCTATAAAGTTTGCAAGCAATGACTTTGACTTGTTAGATGTTTGTCAGTTTGCTCCTTTTTCCTAAAATAAACAATTGAACTCATCTTCTTAGATTAGGGCAATAAAACTTTGCTTGATGATATTGGTATACACATTTATATATATGCATTAATTTGAAAAAAAAGTGTCCTTTAGAGGTCACAATACACCAGGCATCAGTTAATGCGTAAGTTTTAATTACAGTATAAGAGAAGAGTTATATATTTTTTATCTCATTGATAGTTTGAGAAAAGCTCTGCAACGTCCGCAAGAGTG
>BPLR01018607.1:0-66768 GCA_021605095.1 Caerostris extrusa
AGAACCATCTTCAGTTGAGGAAGTTCATAGATTGCTGCTTACTAAACTTTGAAACCACGTAGTTCTTTTTGTCACAAAGCAATTTCCCGATGTTCTGCTTATTGTGTTGATTAAGAATGGTTTTATCGTTAGGAGGATTTTTAGTAGGTTCCCAGTGCTTTATCATTTCGTTGTTGCGGATTTTAATTACCTTTTCAACATTAGGAAGAAATATCGGTATCGTCGATGCAGTGCTCCTGTTCACAGATCTGAACAAAAGCGGCTTTGGCTAGACTAAAGGGCCACGGCCACACACTACACACCTTCAATGGGGAACAAAGAAGACATTTACCCAACACTTGTCATTGTTCGGCTATCGCGTCTCCCTCTCATCTCATTCAGTCCCAGCAGCCAAGATTTGCCTCTGTGGCCAGTGCTGTTGAAGTGAGGAGGACCGTTTACGATCTATTGAGGCGGCGCTGATCTGCTGGACTTAGTTTGGATTCACAAATCAAGGGGATATGCAACAACACATTGGGAAAAATTTAAATTCATTATTAGGATTAGAACGGTTTAAAATAATAATGATAGACATTAGATATAAATCGATAAAAAGTAAATTTCATTATCCAAATCTTTATTGGTTAAGGAGGGATAGGCAAGTTAACGGAATTTCCAACGTTATAAAATTAACACATTTAATTTCAGGGGATTTGATTTTTGCTGAGTTTCATATAAAGAAAATTAAGAGGACATTGTGAACAGAACTAAACTCCTAATAAACAAAATTTGAAAATTTTTACTACAGCAATATCTAGAATTTAGGCCAGAACTTAGGCCAGAAACACTTGTACAGAATAGTAGATAAATTTCAGTCATTGTAGTTACAAAAATCAAAAGATTGATTCATCTAGTAATTATGATTATAATCCAATTTGTTGTTTAGCAATTAATTCATAAAATAATATTTGGACTTAGATTGAATCAAATTTTCTATTGTAAGAAGTTAGATGGGCTGTAAATAGAAACTATAATAACAATAGTTTCTAGTTTCAGGCAAATCCAGTGAAATAAAACAGTAGCTTTAAATTACAATTTAAAGGAGTTAGAATATGATGATAAGGTATAGAACAATTCACAAAAATAGCGATTGCCACTAGAGCCTGTCAAGGAGGAATATTCCTATTATTTCTTGAAATACGATCATCATCAGCAATCATTGCAGTTCTATTGCATTCACGAGAAAGGTTTCATGTAGTAGCCATAATATGCGGATTATGATGAATCTGAGTTGTCAAGGAAGTTCAATTTGGCAGCCCTTCAACTAGGAATTAGTGTTACAGAAATTAAAACAAGGTGTTTTTAATATGCTTTTAATAGTTTTCACCTGTATGTTTTGTTTGTTATTTGGGCATTGTGGATCAGGACCGGCGACAATGAAAATATTGCGATAAGTTTATTAACATGTATCATGAGTTAGGATCGCCAGGTTGTGATTCTATTTTAACTTATGAAGAGCAGTTTACTATGTAGAATGAAAGTACCTAGAAAGACGTTCAAACCTAAATTGGGACAACGCGCAACGGATAACGCGCAACGCGCAACGCGCCGACTACCGGATCAGGCATTTTCCTGTTTTGAATCTGGCTGGCTCGACATCTTCACGCGATTTAACCTTTGTTGTTTACTCACAATTAAATTATTGTAAGAACTATAGTTCCAGTCCACTCCATTACCAGGGACCTCATTTAAATATTATAGTTTAAAAACACTAAAAGCACACTTTTAAAGTTAATCAAACTAAAAAATAAAAAATAAATTATAGTTTAAAAAAAAAACTAAAAAAAAACACGCTTTTTAAGAGTTAATCAAACTAAAAAGTAAAAAATAATTAACACAAAAAGAATAAAATTACTGACGAGAAAATAAGAATGCCACCGTTCTAAAGCGTGGGGTGCTCGATATCAATCGTTATAATTTTCACTAGTTTCATTCCGAAATGCAGGTTAGTTTAAAAATGTCTTTTTAAACACCCTGCGCTTTTAGAACAGTGACATTCATTTTCTCGTCAATCAGTAATTTATTCTTGTGTTAACAATTATTTTTTATTTTAGTTTGATTTAACTCTAAAAGCGTGTTTTTAGTTTTAAAACTATATTATTTTTAAACAAGCATTAATTAGATTTATAAGTATAAGGCTGCCAGAAAAAAGCCTTCATGTATATGCTGAATTTGTCTAAGTTGTTGTTGATTCTTTGCATTACTGAAAGTACTTCAAAGTTTGGAGTGTTGTAAGGATGCTATTAATTTCTTTAGGCAGCTCGATGGGCACCAGGAGGTCAGAATTACAGTGTTAAAATGGAATGTCTGTTTTCGCAGGGGAGAATAGCAGGCCATTCAAAGTAAGATAGGGTCGGAGAATTTCCGCTGAGAGCTTAGAAACGTTTATAGATTGTCTTGAATATCTTGGGTATACAATATATATAACGGATACAGATTTAAATATTGTTGTACATAATTTTTTAAAAGGGCTCTCAGCATAAATAACTAAAATGAATATCATTTTAAACAACCGAGAAAAGCTACTAGTACTTGCGCTTTTTGCTTTAATAGTTATTCTATGGATAATAAATATGAAGATGATAAATCGAAAAGAGTAAGCCAAATAAAATAAACAAGAACATACAAAAAGTATCCTATACCATAATTAATACCCTATTTTGATACTTTAAATGTTATACAATTCCTTAAACAAGAAGTATTTTCTTGAAAAGATCTAGCATGTTAAATATTGATGGAATTTAAAACATTGACATCATTAGTCTACGAATTCAGTCTATTAAAGGAAATTCCTGATAATACAAGAAAGAATAAGGATATGAACAGTATCGAGGCATTATGGGAGCATAATAATTATTTTATCGGCGAATGTGCGAATGATCATCGCATTTTATTTCCAAACTTGCGAATATTGTCAAATGTAAGACTCTATTTTACTTCAAGGTGGCCATCAAAAAATACTTGCAATTTGACTAGAGGGGGGCTCCTCAGGGGGAGTACTTTTTGCTCGCTAAAGGGTGTGACAATTCAGCTTAAAGGCTCGTTTCCACCGAGGCATGGTGTTTAAACGTGAAGCGTTGACCAATGCTAAGCCTCGCCACGTTTCGCCAGAAGTCGGTTTGAAGTCCACCGCTTTCAGGTTGAGCCAACTTTCAACTCGAAGGGGAACTCACTAGCGTAATGCTATTTCTGACGTTTCGCTGTGAGGGCCGAAAAGGGATTTTTCTTGCCTGCTGCGTGAATCTTCAACACTTCACAAGCCTTCAGAACGATTTTCCAGATCAGTGATTCTCAAAGGGTGCTTCACGGAGCACTGGTGCGTCCTAGGAGAAATCGGGTGGGCCTGTGCCACCAGAGAAACAAGTGTCCCAATATAAAAATAAACATGATTACTCTTTTTCTTGTCAGTTTTTGCCGTTTAAAACCTGTTCTATTACAAACAACTAATCTTTTTCTTTTCTTTTTTTTCCTTCACAGCGATAATACTTTAAGTTCCCGAGGAAATTAAAATTGGTAAATTCCATGGTTAGTTACTAGGAATGCTGCATCTCTAAGTGATTTTCAATATTAAAAATTTCTACTGTAGCTTTTGAGACTTCACCGTCTAAAAGTAATAGTTTGTGAAGTTGACACTCTGAATATAAATCTATGAGAAGGTGGTAGGGTATATGGCATTCTTGTTGTGAATATTATTTATTTTAAGGGAATGTTTCACTACTATTATTTATTTTAGATGATTACAACTAAAAAAATGGGTAGATTTCTCAAAATAATTAAGGTATTGAAAAATCAGATTCTGAAAGTGAACAAAAGTTAAGTGCAAATGAAAGTAAAAAAGCTTTTTGCTTACTTCAAAAATATAAGGAAAGTTATTCTCGCTTTGGTTTCACTTGAACCGGAAGTGAAGTGTCCTTTTGCCGTTATGTTTAATATGTTGATGTAATATGGCAAATAAATCATCACTGAATTTTTAAATTAAGCAAACATTTTTAAACTTTGCACTGTAATTTACAAGATAAATCTCTAAGTATTTTCTCGATATTTTCAAAACAGCAAATATAAATGGTAAAATCTTTTTAAAAATATAAGGACTGTTTCTATTGAAGTTCAAACAGCTTCTTATTAAATCTCAAGAATATCAAATGATAGCAAAAAATACGAATGCTCCTACTTTAGATGAGTCCCTGTGCCTGTATGAAGAAAAATAGTCATGATATTGCTCGAAAATGAAGCAGCAATGAAAATAATCAAGATTCTTCTGTCCAACTAAAATTAGCAAGAGTATTATAGAAATGTCTTTTTATTATCTAGAAAATGCATACAGTAATTACATTTATCCAACATTTCAGTGTTCAAATTTTTGCATTACAAGTTGATGAGTCATCAGATATTACCAAAAGTAGATCTTAGTAAGATATTATAATATCTTACTCATAGCATTCGATTCGTTTTATTGATGGAGATAAAAAGTAAATCCTTTTATTCAAATAATTAAAATATATTTACAAAGGGGGAACATTTTTAATACCTATCTTGATTAATGGCAATTAACATGAGAGAGTCGTGAGTAGTCATTTGAAAAGATGAATCCTTCTATGATGATAGCTGTGTTAGGGGTCTTATATCTTTTGTAAAATAACAAAATGAGAATGCTATTGTAACTCATTGTTTTTTATTTTTGTTTTTAAGATCTTGATGGCAAAAACATTGGGAGAAAAATTAAGAGAAATCTAGATCAAGAAGTTCCGAGTGTAAATTTTATTAAAAATACCTGTCAAATCGCGTTTATTCGAAAAGTTTTTGTATCAATATGGATTCATCACATAAATTGCTAGGACACATCAGGATCGTGTTTCTCATAAATACAAGAATGAATAGTAGGAATTAAGCTATGTTTCATTTTATTATGAAATTATTTTTCCTGTAATATTTGGCTTGATTATTATAAATATTTCTCAAAAATTTGTATATAGTAAACTTACAATTATTTGTAGGATTTTAAATGCGAACCCGACCTCAAAAGTTTGTGAATCACCGCTCTAGAGTGATCCTCCACATTTTCTTCTGAGATTTTCTTAAAATTTTTGTCTATTTCAGTTAGGATTTTCTCTCATTAACTGGCGTGTATATTAAGAGATTTCATAAGGTTTGCATTAAAAATATGTAAATGAAATCCGTATTTCTAAATGATTAATAATTAATAATAAATAAAATACCGATAATTTATTTTTGAATGTAAAAAAAAACTCAACCATATCATATAAGTAAGAAAAAAAATTATAATTACTAATCACAAACTTTACACACACATACAAATAAATAAAACGAATTTAAATGTTTCATTATATGGCGCTGCAGATATTTGCAGTATGCTCCCTAGATGCTTCTCTACTGCAGTACAGTTGTTCATTTTCGGTAAGAATTATAAATAAAGGTATTTTAAGTAAGTTGAAATATCAGAAAAAAAGATGCTTAAAAATATCATTTGCAATGGTTTTTGTATTTGGTTTTAGTATTAAATTCTAAAACATTTCATGTTTCCATTATATTAAGTTATTTTTTCTCTTCAAAATATAGATGTTAACTGCAACCGTTAAATTAAATTACCTGCTGCAATCTTCACGTTTTTCATTGCGCCGGTTAAAATATTGGCACGTGTTTGGGCTTTCCCTGCCTAATATATTTGGTTGAATTATCTGTAATTATTAAATTTTGAAAATGGCACCCCCTGCATTTCAATCTAGAGGTGGTGGATTTCGCGGAAGAGGTGATGGCAATCAAGGTGGTTTTCGTGGAGGTAATTATACTTTTTACAAAAACTAAAAAATGTGATTTTTTTTTTTTATGTATACCTTTGTAAGCTATTGATGGTATTTCATTGTACATATAATTAATTGAATAACATTTAGCCAGTAAATATATTTTCGGAAACGTTTTTTGTTCTTTTATTGAAATTAAATGCCTTTCTTTATTGTTATGAATACATTCAATTGTAGAATGGTAACATAATAAGTGATGATAAATTCATAAATTATATGCTTTAAAATGTTCTTGAAATTCTTCAGGTATGGTTATGTTTATATTGAGTGAAATGAAATAAAGGAAACGTGGTTTGCATGATACAAAAAATAAAATGGCGCTTCGTATTTCATGAAAGCATTTTTGTGTAGTGTATAAGAGCCTGGGATTAATTCGGACGTGACTTTTTATAGAAATAAGGGTGTATTAAACGCATGAAGAAAGTAAAGAAAATATAACTAATAATTTTTCTAAACTGGAAGCAAAAGCAGATAACTATACTCAGTTCTGGATTTGGGGTTGTTAATACACAAAGTTTTAATTGAATTTCATTTATCATATTTAATCAGAACCAAAAGATTTAAGGAAGAAGCCAAATTTATTAAAAAATAAGAAACCAACTTGGAATAGTGAAACACAATTTAATAGTGCTAATAATAATAAGAGCTCTTAAATTAATTAATTTGATAGCAGCATCAGATTATCCTTCTCATAAGAATAATTTTTAATGTAATTTGTAATTCTTATTTTCATATACTTAATTGTTTCTGTGTGTAATGCAAAATTATAAAATCGTTTATTAAAGTTGAATAAATACCATTCGATTTATATATTTTCCATCTAATACTAAATTATAATATTTTGGCATTGGTTTTCTGAGAAGTAGATCATATTGGATATTTTAAAATTTAAAAAATTGTTTATGAATTCTTTTTTTTAAAAAATAATGTTATTGTGTGCAGGATTTCATTTATAAAAAAAAATTAGAAACACAAACTGCTATAATAAATTCCCAGGTATATGTACTTTGTGCTATTCATTAATTTATTACAATTAAAATATTAAAGTTTTTAAAAATTTTTACAAAATATTTACTTTTTCAAAAAAATATTGCACAAACTAATTTTTTCCTCATTAGATCAGTGTAAAACTTTGAAAGCAGTATACAGCTTATTGCAGCATTCTAGCTGTATTAGTTTTGAGTTATCCTGTGTGCAAGCTCAAAATATGCAAAAGGAGAGAAAAAAAAAAAGCCGAATTAAAATTTCAATATGCATATACATAAACCTGTGGTTCAAAAGGTTTCTGAAATGTAAATTTATTCTTCCTCATTAGAAGGATTTCATGTTCAAACAATTTTTTCCTTCTTTTAGCTTTGCAAATTTCAAATGTAGATGCTTTTTTTTTTTTTTTTTTTTCCAGCAATAGTAACACTTAAATTGTTCTTGTTAAATAGTCAAAAAACATGCATTTGTTTTATATTTTAAATTCAGATTTCTGTTGTCAAATAGTTTTTTAACCATCATTAAAAACATGGTGCTATATGTAAGCTACACAAGTAACTGGACATGGCATATATTAAATTGTCATAGCACAACCAAAAAGTTTTTGGACAATACTTCCAAATTATCAAGTTTATTAATTCATTCAGATTTTATCTCCCTTTAAAACCTGTTTTTGCAGCTGAGAACTTGTTAAATTTGTAAACATTGGCTTTATGTCATCTGATAGCTTTTGGTATTATATTTTTATGTAACATCATACTGCAATTTGACATACACTGTCTCAGATCTCTGCAAAATTCTAAGCATTCCTTCCATTTGCTTGTGGTGAAGTTCCTTCATTACCAGTAGTGTCTGAATCCAAATCTTTTATATATCTTGAGCATGGAACACAGCTGTTTCAACTTTACAGCATGTCCTTGTTTTGTAAAAGTTTGGTGATATATTTTGTTGCTGGAACTTGTCCGTGGTTTATCAGAATTGCTGAAAGCGTACTTAATTTGAATATGTTAAAATAAATTGGTTATAGATCCAACTGTTGTTGAATAAAAACAATAATTGCATTGAATTTACACTTCAATTGATTATATGTTGGGTGTGTGCTGGTATTGTCGTAGAGTAAAAGATGGAAACTAGTAAAGGTGCAATTTTGGATTTATTGCTTCATTAATTATTAAAAAACTTGTAATGCGAGTTGTAGTGATGACAACACTAGTTCTGCAGGGTTTAAGTTCCAAATTAAATCATACAAACATTTGGTCACTTAATATTATGTTATTTACACATGTACCAGTGCATAATATGGCATTTAGGAAATAATTTTACCTCTAGTGACTATCACGCTCTGGCGGTTAGAAATATTCTATGAGCAACGGTCTGAATATTGGTAATCGGTACACATAATCTTTACTTGATTTCAGTCGTATTTGTTATAAAAAGTCACTTTTAAAGGGGAAAAAAAAGCCATTTCTATGACTGGGCAATAATTATCAATACATTCTCTCGCGATTAACAACAAAAGTGCTAATGACTTTGCTGTGAAATAACTTTACAAACACTTCTCTTTCAACTTTATTCACAGCTTAAAATACTACAGGTGATCTTATTTACTTGCAATATATCATCCAAGATGTAAATTAACTTTCCTTTCTTGCTAAATGTTTAGCTGTTTAACTTCCAGTTGAATTTGAATAGCACTTGGAGAAACCAGAGCATCTAAAACATGATTTTTTTTATATTTATGAATATGTGTAGCTCTTTATTAAGTTAGATTTTATCATTTTTTTAAAGCTTGGTGTAATTTCATTGTTGTGAATAAATGGCTTGACCTTCTATTTTATCTTCTAATTAGTTATGTTGGGAATATATTGCTTTTGAGTTGGTAGAACAAATGTATTTTAGATATATATTATTTTTAATAATTATTAAAATGTTTTTAATAAATTTATTTCTTTTTGTATATTATGGATTATGGTCCGAATGACTAGCTCTCTGGAGTTCGGTACCACAGGTATCAGTTCAAATAACGGCTTTGCCCATGGGTGTTGTAGTGGTTCGGAATCCACTTTAAGCCGTAGGTCCCGGTCCTAATAGGATCGTAGAGCGTTGCGGGGTCATTGTTACTCCCGCGTCTGTGGCTTACCATCAAGTTACGCGCCCCCTGGGTAATGCAAAGTGTGTAACATCGGTGCAGCCGTTATAGGCATCAAAGACGTCCATGTCTGTTTGCCAGCTGCATTGGGAAATAAAAAAATTATGGATTATAACTGGTGCTTGTAAATAATATTTTGAAAATTTTGTTTAAAAACAATTTTTATTCATTCTTGGACATTTTTAAAATTTAATTTTAACATAACACTTTTCGGAACCATTGTTATTTATTATCATTTTGAGAAATCATTGGAATATTATTTTATCCATTAATAAAAATTAATATTTCAGAATGAGTTTTATTTTCAAAATTAAAAAATTCTTAAAATTTTTTTGAAAATCATTCAAAAAGTTAAAAAAAAAAAAAAAAAAAAATTACATAAGTCATTTTAGGTAGAAAAAAATCTAAATATTAATAAATGTTATATTTTGGTAAATTACTATTTTGAAGAATATCCTGTGGCATCCTGATGACCAATTGGCTAGCATTCTGGCCCTTGGTTACCACAGGAGTTGTGTTTGAATCCTGTTAGTGGCTAGGAATTGATGTTAAACTTTAGGTCCTGGTCTAATTAGCCTAAAGTGTGCAGTTTTTTTTTTGTAACTTCTGTATCAAAGGTTCTTCCATTCTTTGATTACTGCTGTTTTTAATTCGTTTTTATGCCTTATCATTGTATCTAACCTCCAATCCTCGCCAAGCATGGTCGATTGGGTTTAAATCTAGCAATTGAGTTTTTCTTTTCTAAAAAACTTGTGGGTGATTAAGAGATGCCAAAAGGCTATGTTTGGAATTATCTTGTTAAAAAGCACAATTGTTTCTAGTGCTTAAATTTTGGGTTGACAATTTTTAATCATTACAAATATTTAAAATAAAGCATGATTATTCCATCAATAAATATAAATTAAACTAGTCCTAATGTTATATTCACCTCCACTGCCATGTTTTACTGATCCAATTAAGTTCTTGGGAGTAGTTTCCTCTTTTTTTTTTTCTCTCCATACAATTTATCCATTGAAACCCAAAATGCTTCTTTTGCTCTCAGGCATGGATCTTTCACTAATTTTCTAATTATAAATTTGATCTCTTCTTGATTTTCTCTTTGATTTCTTCTTGAATTTGATTTGATTCTTAACTTTAACTCGATGACCTTTATTTCCTTCTTTAAAAGTGCTTAATCGAATACTGCACTGTAGAATGTGATAAATTTAGTGTTATACCAAATTAATTTACTGCTATGATAAACAAAATGGGGAGAAAACTTAAGTTTATTTGAAAATGTTTCAGTGTACGATCACTTTTTGTGTCATATTTTTCTGCCACATTCTTATAAAAATAAAATAATAGTCAATATGTTTTCAAAAATTATGTGAATTTGTATAAAACCAGAGATATGAAAAATTATTGAACTGTATATTTAAAGTGTTTAAATATTTTTAGGAGTTACTGTATATGCATACTAATTACATTTTTTAATATTTTTTTAGTGAAATATCAAAGTAGAGGTACCGGTGGATTTAGAGGTGGACGGGGTGGATTTAGAGGCGGACGCGGAGGAGACCGTGGTGGATTTAGAGGTGGTCGCGGAGGAGACCGTGGAGGATTTAGAGGCGGACGTGGAGGTGGTCGAGGTGGTGGCAGGGGCCGTGGAGGAGGAGGACGTGGTGGGAAGAAGACTGTAATTGAGCCTCATAGGCATGAGGGTGTCTTCATTGCACGTGGTGCTCAGGACACATTGTTAACTTTAAATCTTGTTCCAGGCAATACAGTATATAATGAAAAAAGAATAACCGTTGAGGAGGACAACGCTAAAAAAGAATATAGAGCATGGAATCCATTCCGTTCCAAATTAGCTGCAGCAGTTATGGGTGGCATCGCCGACATACACATGAAAAGAGGATCTCATGTTCTCTACCTTGGTGCTGCGTCAGGTACCACGGTGTCTCATGTTTCTGATATTGTTGGTCCTGACGGTATTGTTTATGCTGTTGAATTTTCTAACAGATCCGGAAGAGATCTTTTAACAGTGGCTCAAAAAAGAGCCAACATTGTACCGATCATTGAAGACGCCAGAAATCCTGCTAGGTACAGAATGATTGTTGGTATGGTTGATGTAATCTTCTCTGATGTTGCCCAGCCTGACCAAGCTAGAATCCTTGCTCTTAATGCGCAACAGTTTCTCAAGGATGAGGGACACTTCGTTATTTCCATAAAAGCAAATTGCATTGATTCAACTGCAACTCCCGAAGCTGTAGTTGCAGGCGAAATGAAACATCTTGAAGAGGAGAAGCTGAAACCCCTTGAATCATTAACACTTGAGCCTTACGAAAGAGATCACACCGTTGTTGTTGGCATATACAGGCCAAGACCTAAAGATTAAGATAATTTTTAGAACTTTCATTTTTAATTTTTCTGTTCCATCATTAAAGAATATTTTACATTATTTTGTTGCTTCCTTTTCTTGTCTTAATGAGTCTTGTCCCCCCTCCCCCTTAGATTTCTTAATAGTACATCAATTGCTATCAACATGTGTGTATCTATAAATTTCAATTTTATATTAATCTTAATTATGCAATGATTAATATATTTTTAATCTTTACTTTTTAAAAGAATCAAGTAATTAAAAACATTTGGGCTTAGAGCCGACAATCCTACCCCGTAAAAGGAAAACATCTGATGTTTCGGAATCGGCAGGCAGCCTTGTCTCACCATGGAGCTTCGCGCCATTGAAGAACGACAAGCATACGCAAATTGTATGTTGTATTACAGATTTTTAAGTTCGAAAGTAGTTATTTATTAAAAAAAATAACAGTTAGAATGCCCGAAGTACGGAGGATTTTCAGATACTGCAAAGTTTTAAAGATTAATATGTGAAGTAAAATATTTGGCTAGAAAATTTTAAATTAAAAGGTAGTAATGAATAATCACTGCAAAGATAACTTAAGTGACCATAATATTATGGTTTTGTTGTTGAAAAATGTTAGATTTAATTAATTTTAAGAAGGTAATTAATAGTATTAGAATTCCAGGGTTTTTAAAATGGAATTCATTTTGGTCAAAAATATTGATTTGTAGAGAAATATACGTACTAATTTTGATATAACAAAAAAATCTGCTTAAAAGATATTACCTTGGGAAATTTTAAATGGTTAAATATTAGATCATCTACATACCTAAAACATGTTTGTGAATTACAGTAAGTCATGTAATATATATATTGATATATATTTTTATTGGCTTAATTGTATGTGGTAACCAATTAGGTCTACAAATAATAAAATTTGATTGATAGAGATATTGTTAAGAATTTAAAAAAACAAAAAATAAACTCAATGTTTTGCTATTTTTATACAAATAAAAATTGTTAACTTGACAATTGCATTCTATTTAGACATGGCATTATAAATTAAATGATATCGGAACATTAACTAAATTTTTTTTAAAAATGTTTAATTTAAGTATGCCAATTAAAGAAACCATAATGGATGTATTTAATGAAATGTTTTTAACTAAGCTTAGTATTTCATCTTGCAAAATAATTGCCAAGATGTAGTTTTCTATGAAGTTCGATCTCTTAATTATTACATAAATTTTGAAGCCCTTTCTTTAAAACTATGACTCAAAGCTTGTAGTAACAATTTTAAGATAAGCATCATAAGTCTGGTTGAATTATCAGACTTTTATTGTATCCATTAGTATTGTTGGTTATAAATATGGAATGCTAGCTATTTACCCGGTATTCTGTCCCCCCCCCCTTTTTTTGTCAAAAAGAATAATGTATTGTAAAATTGCTTTGGTCACTCGCCATACTTTCGCTGAGATGGCATTGTTTAGGCAATAAAAAAAAATTATACAGAGTGGCAAAGTAAAATTCCTTAATTTTTCCAGGTGAAATTTCGAGAATTCCACAACATTTACATGAAACCTGGGTACTATACAAGTTATTTTAAAAACACTATGAATATGAAAATTATACTTTATCAGTGACTAATAACATTAACTTTTTATATCTTTAAAAATGTATATTGCGGAAAATCGAAAAACAAATTTCTGTCATATCACTAAAACCTTAAATCATAACACATTTTCAAATTTAAAAAAAAAAAAAAAAAAAAAAATTAAGAGAAATAAGGTATACTGCTCAATCGAAAGTGTTACTATAAGAAAGTATAAAATAGTTATACACACAAGTCTTGTTCACTCTACCAAGACTTACTATATACCACATTAACTTTAGTATCAAGTTACGGAAATCCACCTATAGGTATACAGCGAGAGCTGCAATCAAATAACGATTTTAAAGAAGGATCTCAGTATTTCCCATAATTAAAACCTGTATCTAGTTAGCCATGGTCCGACAAAAAACGGGTCAAACGAACGGATTGCAATTGGGATGCAGGACTCTCAAATAAAAATTATATTAACAATGTGATTAAATTTTACAACAAATCAAATGAAGAAATAACAAAATTATAGTAACATAATTGTCTGAAATAAAAGGATTAAATATTTACTTCTATTATCTTAAGTTTTAGAAAAATGTTTTATCTTGTTGAGTGTTCTTCACACAAAAGTCCTAAGCAGTTTTTCTATAGCCTTTTAACCCCATCGCTAGTAAAATTTTATGCGCATGGTGGAAAATAAGTCTTTGCATTTATTAGTATTAGTTCTTTATTTTCATTGACATCAGTTATTTTATACTTAGCAGAACTTACTCGTCTCCGTTTTCAATTTCCATAATCTTGATCTGCGCCAAAAATTCCGTTATCTAAAAATAGTTGTGGCTCTTTCAACTCAATAATCAGGATCCTTTACAATGATGCGTTTTAATTATTCCATCATGTACTGATCTTGCCATACTCTTCGATCAATGTGGCTTTTTATGGCCTGGATACGTGAAGTTAAAAACAAGACTTGTCAGGGATTTTTTTGTATGGCATAAAAATACAGTTATTATAGTGGAAAACGCCATATGCGTATGAAACCGTTCGAGATTGAGAAAATTGTATAATATATTCTACTACAATATGTTTCAAGGAAGACATAGAAAATAATGACTTTAAAAAAAGTAACAGTTTAAATTATTCCGAGAAATTGGATAAATATTAATTACCAAGATATAGCATAATACCGAAATTCTTCAAAATTAATTTTGATAATACACAGAAAACGAAATACCATACAAATAATTGCAACCACATTTAAGTAAATGAATATATCTACATATAATCTTTTTTTTTTTTTTTTTTTTTTAAATAAAAATTTAGTACCTGTGCGATTGTTGAAATGAAACACAACTGGTATAGGGCATTAAAATTTGAGTACACAGGGATAATGGTTTGAGAGCTGCTTTGATGTTACATGCAATTACTGGGTCCAGACATATCACTTTGGTTAATGGGAAATTAACCGAGAGCGTTCGAATATTTTTAAACGGAATTTTTAAAATGCACTCACCTTGCTAAATTAATTTGCTTCAATAGATTCATATTCTTTTATCTTTTTTAGTTGATCTTCGACTGAAAAGTTTTAAATTTATACTTTTGTATGGCAATACATTTTCTTTCTCCATTACATAATTTTCTGATTTACAGAAAATTGATGTAATGGAGAAAGAAATACATTCAAGTCATTGTTATCCAAAATGTTAGGCTTGATACATTTTTGCATAATTCTTTGCAACAGGAACAACCAAGATGAGTACAGAAAGGGAACCATAAGGTTGTCCCTTTGAAAGAATTAGAAATGGTTCATTGAAGCTAGAAATAAAAAAAAAAAAAAACTGCTATTTTTGAACTTCTTATGAAATTAGAAGAAAATTCTTAGATTTAATATAGCATTTTTTATCTTTTAAGAGGTGACTCGCCAATGTGCAGTAGAAATTCCAAAGTTTCTCCAGCTACTGCACAGTTTTCGAACCATCGGACAGAGCAATTTTGGGAAATATTTTGCAACCTGTGTAATGCATGAGGTTGGCTCTTCGTGCAGGAACATCTTTAATAAATAATACGAGCATCTAAAAATTCTAATATTTCCCATCGCTTTTCAATTCCTTCTATTAGCTCACACTCTCCTTATATAAACTCATGTTTGTGAAAATTGCAACACCATGAAGGAATCGTCATAATTGAATGAAATTTAATATACAGTTGAGTGGTAGTGGTACAAATAAATGATTAAATGTTCAAAGCAAACAAACAATAACAAGAGATCGGAATCAGTATTTTGTGTAGCCACCACGCGCCGCAATAAGTGCTGCTACACGACGTGACATGGAGTCAAACAAATTTTTAATGTCTGCCTGAGGAAGAGCATTCCATATTGTTTGTATGCGCACCCAAAGTTCGTCTGCAGAAGCAACAGGACGAGGATCACGAGCGAGACACAGACCAACGAAATCCCACACATGTTCAATCGGCGACATATCACGGGAATACGCAGGTCAAGGAAGAAGCTGTACCTGCCGCGTTGCAAAGAAGGATTGAACAGTCCTAGCGATATGAGGGCGGACATTGTCCTGTTGAAATACAGCGCCTGGCAAGCTTTGAAGGAAGGGAACAGCTTGGGGCTGTAGAACTTTATTGATGTACCGGTTGCTATTCAGATTGCCCACAATTCTTAGCAATTGAGATCGTCCATGATATGCTATGGCACCCCAGACCATAACTCCGGGTGTTCGTCCACTGTGGGGTTCGATAATGCACTCCGGAAGGTGGCGTTCACCGGCATAGCGTCTGACACGAATGCGGCCATCATGGTACCCAAATTAAAGCGGGATTCGTCAGAAAACACGACATGCTGCCAATCAGCACGCCAGTATCTATGCTGAGCGGCTCATTGTAGCCGCAGGCGGCGATGGTTTAGCGTGAGAAGGATCCTGTATAAAAAGGAGTTCTTGCGCGCAGTCTACGCTGCATCAGACGTCTACGAATTGATGGAGCACACAATGAAACACTTGTAGCTATTGACCACTGTGCTGCCAATTGTCTAGAGGAAGCTGTACGGTCCGTCAGTGCCTTGCGGACCAGGTGTCTATCATCGCGAGCTGACGTCACATTTCGGGGTCCACTCCGGATTTCCGAGTTGTCCGTCACCCGTCCGTCCACTGCTTCCAAAGTCGCATCACTGTGCTGCTGTTACGCTGCACACGAGCGGCTACTGCACGATAAGACAATCCAGCTTCACGAAGGCCGATGATTCTCCCCCCATTCAAACTCTGTACGTTGTTCAAATCTCGCTCTCTTTCGTCGAAGAGGCATAAGTAACAATTGAGCTAACGTTTACCACTAGCAGATAACCATACACGCCTCGCTACAGCCGTCTATTTATTCGGATCCATCCGCCGTTCGAGAGCGCTCCTCAGCATACGCATGCGCTACGGATTTGAAATTCTAATCATTTGCATATCATGCGCTAATTTGCATTTCCTGAAAATTTCAGCTCACTCGCGTAAGTCCTTCATGGTGTTGCAATTTTCACAAACATGAGTTTTATATATTGTTCAAATTTTCAATCGTTCATAAAATACTTTTTATTCATCTACTCAAGTTCAAATACATTTTTTGGAACTTGTGGTGGATGACACTTGATGTTAATGCAGCTTTTTTTAAATATTAATTCATTAATTAAATTTAATTAATTAATTTAAGTTGCATGTATCTACCAATAGACCAGATAAAATTAAAAAAAAATTAATGAAAATTATTTATAAAGGCCTTTCTGCAATATAGTGAAAAAAAGTAGGAATTGACGTAACATTTTTTTTATATATTACTTGTTCTTGATCCCATCCTAAAGGCACAACGAATTGAATGCAGTCCACAGGTTCCAATACTTAGAATTATCTTGTGACAATTCTTTAGCATTGGGTCCGTCCATAGATATGTTTACTATTTTTCTTTAGATTGATATTTAAGGATGCCATAACATCCTTGAAAATTTCCAGCAAATCTTTAGCACAAGAATGCTGTAAAAATACGAGTATTAATACAGTTCAAGTATCTTGTAACGATTTGTTTTTTATCATTACAGAATCGAATCGTTATATCCATTTGTTACTTTTGTGAAATTTTGTTTAGTGCCTCATCAAATCCTATTACTAAATACTGTATAATGTAAATATTTATTAAAAAAATATGGAGCAAGTCCATAAATGCTGAAATAAGCCATTTTTTGTACTTTATAGAGTCCTCTTTTTTAGCAATTACTGATTTTTAAAAGGGGTATAGCTCTTAAATTTGATCTAAATAATGAGTGTCCTGTTACACAGTGCAAAGTCCATAGAATTTTTGCCCTAGTGACCTTTACAGATTTTAAGAAAATTTGCAAGGATTGATTTTAACCTTTGAAGATGGACTATTGTTGAATAAAGTACTTTTCTCAGGTGGCTTAAAAAGTGATTTTATACTGATTGATTCATTTTTTACCTATAATAGTTTTTTGATGTTTATTTTTCATTTGGCTGATGAGGGTTTGCTTGCCCATATTACTTAAAGAGAACACAATATTGCAATAAGTACACATTTAAAAGAAAATTATCAGTTTTCACTTCTTGTAATCAATGATATTATTCAGGAACTTTAATCCATGCTTTTGAATTGTTCTTTTGGAAATTACAAATCAATATTTTAACCCTAAAAATTGTCACTTAATATTAATTTTTTTTAGCTATTACATATCTTTAAATTGCTATTTAACATTTGCAATAGATATTATTAAGTATTGCAACCATACTTGATAGCCATAAAAATAGTTGCAAAATATTGTTAAAAATTTTTTTTTTATCTCTATATGAAATGAAATTAATACAGAATTACACTGCACAATAAAATTTTAGTTTTTAAATTAACACACACTTTTCTGAAATATTTTCAACTGAAATTTTCAAATTTATCGTAGGTTGTTGTTTTTAACTGAAAATAATGCAATTTTAACAAATTACACATGCTTATATTTACAATCACATCAAGAGAATAATAAAACACTCATTTAAATCAAAAAAGTTTTTAAGGAATTAAATGATCTTATTAGAGCAGTACAGCTTCTAATTGAATAAAATAAAAAGATTTCCATGTTTTCCATTAGAGTTGCCAACAACCCTTGCTTTAAAATCAACCATTAAAGCAAAGTGAAAATGTTGCATTTATCGATAGGAATAGAACTGCAACCCTACTATTTAAAGGAAAAACTGTCTCACTGATTCTGTTTAACTATGATCCTGCTATCTAAGAGTTATTTATTGCTGGTCAAATTGTTAAGAAAGAATTATTGTGAATAACTGATAAATTTTAAAGTATAATATAAATAAGCCTGTATAATAGAATTATAACTAAGTAGAATTTATTTGTAATTTTTAGTTAAACGTAAAGTTGGAGAGTAATTACTTCAGAAAAAAATGTTAGAAGAATGTATGTTTGATATTCTTAAATACTTAATAATTTTTATATTTATAGATTTGTTATGAATACCTTGTACACCATTACATAAGCAAATTATAAAATCACATTTAAAGATGTAAATTACAAGAAACAAGTTTTTGCAAAAACTGGCCTACCAATAAAACTCAAATAAAATGCTATTAACAAATTTTTCTAAAACCGGTGTCATCCAAACCTTCGTGTTATATCCAATACTGACACGTTTTTTTAATGGTAAATTCCGACAGCTTGCTGAAGAGGTACTTTTAAGATGTAGCTGCTGCCATCTCAGAGCAGAACTCATCAATACTATGCACAATTTTACATGAGATTTTAAAATCTCTTTTGTTAAACTGAAAGGACACTCTCAAGAATAAGGTTTAAGGTTAATGTTTACTTTTAACAACAGCAATTGAAAGTGAGATACTTGATTTGAAGAGATACATTTAACAATGACAAAACCACAAAAAAAATGGTACTATGAATGAAGTAAAGCAAAAACTTATGTCAGATACCCCTACTTGAAATGAATCTCCCCAAACATAACCCGCTTCATATTGTAACCACCATCTTGAACACAGCGGCAGCAGAACACATTGTCTGGCCACGAGAGACAATAATTAACATTACCGAAAAAGAATACCAGTAAAAGTATGCAGTTTCACTAAAATTTAAAATTGTTCCAGTTGAAAGAATTGTTATAAATTAATTTGGTTTAACACACACATTCAATAAAATATGAACAAAAAAATATGTTATTATTTTTTTAATTATTATAGATAACATGATAAGTAAAAGCAACAAACTGCTTGAATGACAAAGAAAAACTATACGATGCATTAAAAATTTATTAATGAGGATGTGTCATAAATGTTGGAAATTGTTATATTTTAGCTGTTAAGCTATTTATTTTGTTATATTTCAAAATTTTGAGATACATCCATTCTTTTACAAAAAAAAGAAATAAAATTCAATTGGGCTAAACAAAGATATTTTATTGGCAAGTAAATAATGGAACATTATAAGCTGAATTAGCAAACATCTGTATATAGTAGATTTGTATTATAGGCACATATTAAAGCAAAGGTCTTCAAACATTTTGGTCAAAAGTCCATAATAATTGCAAAATACACCAGGAAATAAAATCTATTTTTCAGTTTTATGTAGATAAAATTAAAATTTTACATTAGTATAAATTATTAATAAAATTAAGTAACCAAAAACTTAGTTGACTTATTGTAGAATTTTTTTTTTTTGCAGTCCTTGTATACTATATTGGGTTCTAGATTTGACTTTTCTTAATGTAGTTTTACTACAAAATTAAAATTTGCAATGTCACAAACAGCTTTCTCCCCCCTTTTGTGCTATATCTTAAAAACCCTAATTTAAATAGTTACCTTCATAATTGCTCATGTATGACAAATGATGTAAATCTAAGAAAGCAGTTATCTATAATTTAATATATGAATCCTAATTGATAATTTTGAAATTTTCTTTTTAAATTTATTTAGTTCAAATGGAGTCAAAAATAATCCTGCAAATGCAAAAAATACATATTTTGTAAATAAAGAGAAATGACTTAGCTACAAGGAGGCTATTCGAATTTGAACTATTTAGCTTATCAATTGAATATTTTAAAAAATAATCCTGAATATTTCAGTATTAATTTTGTTTACATTAAGAATACTGATTTATCAATTACAGGCACATAAGATATCTTCAATATATTTCAAAACTGTTCAATCATGCAAAGCTTCATAAGTATTATTTTACAATAAAAATATTTATGAATATATTCCCAATAAATTTCAATTCAAATTTAGATATAAAAAAAAATTATGTGCATTCCTCTAAATTATAAACATTGAATATATTTTTAATTATTTTAAGATTTTACTTTTAAGGAGACATAGCCATAAGGAGAAGTTTTTAAAAAAATTTATTTTATATATCGTGCAATTTTAAAAGTATATACAAAAATTAACAAGATTTTACTGATTTGGAAAATTTATACAATCATGAAACTTAAGTTACATTCCTAAAAATGACCGAACAATAAAACAAGATTATATATATATAAGATTTAGCCATAGCAATACAGTGAAAACATTTTCTAAACCATAAATCAGAATAAGAAAAATTTGACCATAAAATATTTGTTTTTACATAAAGTTTAAGAATCTGACATTATAGATGATTGACTTGTGTCAGCATCAGCCAAATATTTACAGTTGTTCTTAATTACTTGAATCCACTTTTCGAATGATTCTTTATTTGTCAGAGCCAAAATATATAACTTTCTTGCAAGCTGTTGATTCACATTTCTTTCTATTAGCTAATGAAAAAAAGTAAAACTTGTTAAAAGAAGACAATATATATATATATATATATTGTTTTTTGTTAAAGGAATGGTAAATTTTTTATCTTCAAATCAAACAAGTATACTTTTTAAATAAATTACTATACAACTAAATATTAGTTTCTAATATTTTTCGTACATTATTTTAATAAAAGAGAAAAATAAATAGTGTTTATTAATTTACCAAACTAAATAATTAATATTAGTATTCAAATTCTCATATCTATTCCTATTTTATTTAAGATTTCCATTTAAAATCCCCAAACATTTGAAAAAAAAAAAAAAAAAGATTTTGGTACATAATTTATTATTATAACATAATGAAAAGGGAAATGCTAAGTGATTGAATGACAATTATATTCTTACATACATTTTTTTTCACAATTTAAAACAAGATGTGCCATAGGAATGCTTTATTTAATCATATATCAATGAAAAAAAAAAAATGAACATTATGATAATATATTTTAAGATATTCTCAAATTATTATTTAAAATTTTTAAAATTATGCAATTTTTAGAAAATATAATTTAGATTGGCTTACACAATTTTTTTTAAATGGATAAAGAAGTCACAGAAAAGAGTTTAATGCAATATGTGATTTATATGCAAATATCTGGAACAAGACATTACAGTGATGTAAGGTCATGCAAAATCTGTGAGTTACTATGTAAAAGGTAGTATTAAAGACATTTTCTGCAAGTTTGACTTTGTATGTGTAATATGGCTAGAAGAAATCATCTTGACAAACTTAAATTTTTTTTAAGAAAAACAAATATGAATTCTTTGCTTATGAGCTACAAATACATGAAATATTTCAAGGTAAAAGAAATAATGGGATTTTGAGAAATTAATTTTTGAATATGAGGTGCTGAAATTATGAAGCAGAAATTCAACATATATTTTTTTACAAATTCCTTTTTTTCCTTAAACAGAATTCAAACAGTTTATTGTTAACTAATTCAGATGGTATTAAAATGCATATTTTCAAAACAATTTTTAAAAATTTATATTATTTACACCTAAAACATAGATGGTAAAATTATATCATAAGTCATTACTTACATATGTATATATTATAAGCTATTTCTAGATTGTTATTAACGGGTATATATAGTACATTATTTAAATATACTTACTAGTTAAATGGGTTATATCATTTATGATTTTGTAGCATACTACAAATATTTACAAATGACTTATAAAATTATATGCAATTTTTCAATTCATTCTTCACAAATAAGACTGTAATAATATGTGGTGGATAAACATAATATTAAAAATATTTTAAAAATAAATAAAAAATTAATTGAAATATACAATTTCTATGATCACAGAATAGGCATAAAAGACGAATGCATGAAATTTTGTATAATCCATTCTCATTTTAAAAATTATTATTTTAATTATTTTTCCTAACATTTTATTTATTTAGCCTATTGTTATATATATATTTGAAAAAAAAAAAAAAAAAAAAAAAGTCAAAAATGATGCTTTTAACAATTGTAAAATGAATCAAAAAAATATCTTTTACTTTTAGTGCTGTGTTGCATATTGAATTAAAGCTCATAAATTGAAGTATGAATGTGCTCTTTGGTGTTATTTGTTACAGAAGTGAGAATAATTTAATGAATGATGACATTACATATTTCTATAAACATATATAAATCTGTTGCATCAAGATTTTGACCTCTTTATTAATTTGAAATAGAATAACCTAAACGTTAAACTTGAAATTCATTCAAGCACATTTTATTTCTAAAATTGTAAATAAAATACATACCTGTTGCTTTTTACTCCTGGAATTATTAAAGTGACAAATAACATTCATAAGAGCTGTATCTTTTAAATCAAGCTTATTAAAATGTTGATTGAAGTCCAAATCCAATTTCAATAAATCTGAAAATTTTTTTCCCTTTAAATATATGACTTTCACTGACTTTTCTGTGTTCTTCCCTACAACAAAAATTGCTCAGTTAATAATAAGAAATTGGATTTAAATAAAATCTAAAATCCATGCAAGTATACACTCAGTATAAATAATGTTGATTTACATGCTGAATATTTCAAGTAATTTAATTAAGGAAAATAAAAATTAAAATACAAGAAAAAAAAAAACCCAAGAAAATTAATTGGCTTATATCTTAAAATTTATATTCATTATTTATAGATATTATAATTTAACTAGAAGCAAACTCATTTCTACTTTTCTTTAAAAAAATTATTATTATTTCGATCATTAATAGACCTTTTTTTTTTCTGCTATATTTTATAACATGGATTTTACAATCCCAAGTCTACTTTAGTGATTAATAATATTACATTTCTAGAACTCGTAGTATATATGCAACCAGGAAAATGAGTGGGAAGAAGAAAACTATTAATTTCCCTTAAGTATTAAGATATGTTCTTTAAAACAGTTAAATGTGGCTGAAAGTATTTAAAAATTGCAAAGGAACATTTTTAATGGGTTTTTTGTGATAAAGATTAAAAAGGCACTCCAATGTCTGGGATATAGGTGAAAAAAACCCATCTATTTTTTTACTAAGAATGTAAAGAAAACAACAGGCGGAGATGAACTTTCAACTCAATCTGAAGCAGCAGATACATATTGTATTTAACTAAGGAATTTTATTTAAATGATAGGTTAACAATGCTGCTTCACCAAATAAAGCAAATTAATTATAAGAAAAAAAAAATCCAAGAATATTAGTTACAAAACATAGAGCATAATCACCAGAGAGTTATAGAATACATATTAAATTCAAAGAACAATTCAATCAACCAGATATTATAGCAAGGAGTAAACCTTAATTAGTGTAAAAATTGGGAACTTTGAATTTCACCTGACAAAATTGCAAAAAAAAAAAAAAAAAAAAAAAAAAAAAATGTTATTGTATTGCATTTGTTATTGAAAGCAAATGTAATAAATGTGAAGGTACTGGTTTGGAAAAATCAAAAGAAGTTTAAAAGAGAAATATCTTTCATTTATGAAATAAGGTGATGATGAGTTATGGTATGGAGAATGTGGAAGGATGCTATATCACCTGAAGAGCATAATTTTGAATTTATTAATGACAGTATGCATCAGTAAATGTATCTATTTAATAAAATAATCTTAACCCCTTAACTGCCGCCGACGTATATATACGCCTCACTCAACCAATGCGTTCACTGCCGCCGGCGTATATATACGCCTTCCGAAGTACGATCCTTTGCATTGCGCTGCTATAAAGAAAACTGCTCCCACGGTCTTGAATGCCACAAAATGACCTTGACAATGTTTGAAAAGGATTTTATTATTTCAGAGAAAAGGGATAGGGTATTGGTAAAGGGGATGTTTCTGAAACGGTGAGTCACAGCTGTGCAGTTTTTGCTTCTGTTTTGTGTAGGTCGTGGCTTTTTTTTTTATTCTTCTTTTGCTCCGTTTCGTCGTGAAACCAGCTATCAATGCAATGAATGTGATTTTGGTTTATGTGACTTGGTTTATAAAAACAAGTTTAGACATTTTAAATAAATAGTTATTTCTCCTATCATATTTTACATATGAAACAATAAAGAATTCTTGTTTTAGGAAATGTCACACAGCAGATAAGTTCTAACATCTGTTTTATTACACTGTTATTCTATACTTTAAATTTAGAATTTTTGTTTTTTTTACATTTTATTTTTTCTGTGAAAATAAAAGGTTTCATGTTGCAAAAACGCACCTCTTTTTTTTCCTCCAATACATATCATAACTATGCGCCTGTATGAAAACGGTGGCACTGGGGGAGCGCATTTCGTAAGTTTTCCTCGGCAGGTAAGGGGTTAAGAGAAAACTAAGATGACCATCTTAAACAAGAATTTAAAATAGTCAGTGAAATTTTGGTCTATAAAAATACTCCATCAGGATAACAATCCTAAGTATAATGCCTTGAAAGTTTGATTGTGGTTGGTTTACAATTATTAAGAAGTCTTTAAAATGCCCCCTCAGTCATAAGATTTGAAACTAATAAAACATTTGACCACAATTTGAAAATAACATTCAAAGAAGTAGCTAAAATCTGTTACGCATAAGAAAGATGAAAAAAAAATAAGTTCATATTTCACTGAAAATTACTTTAAGTACAAAGTATTAAACTCTGCAGATAATATATACTATTAAAAGGTGTTATTGAATTTATGGATATTCAATACAGCTGAGAAAAACTATTTAAGAAGCGGCAGAAAGATTTTTTATTGATCTTTCCCAAAACTTTTGTCAGTAACATTTCTTGTTTCATCATGTGTTATTTGCTTTTAAAATTCTCAATTTATTTTAATTTCAAGTAATTAAAAATGAAAAATATATTTAAGCTAAATTGATTCAAAGTAATAAATTTTTAAAAATTTAAACTTTATTATCTCATCAATTTCTATACATGGCATATCAAAGGAAAAATTTTATCGATGCACTGTATATTGATTTTATAATGTTAAAACTTGATCTATTATAATGTTAAAACTTGATCTATTCTACTGTTAAAAGCAAACATATAAAATATCAACACAAGCAATATTTTTGTACTAATATTAAAAATCTATTTATGATATCTGATATACTTTTCATCAATTTACAAATATTAATAACCTCTTTGATTACTCACATGAGATTTAAAAATACTAAGTATTTTA
Source organism: Caerostris extrusa (assembly GCA_021605095.1). Classification (NCBI taxonomy): domain Eukaryota; kingdom Metazoa; phylum Arthropoda; class Arachnida; order Araneae; family Araneidae; genus Caerostris; species Caerostris extrusa. The sequence continues at coordinate 25,420 of BPLR01018607.1, forward strand.
TCTTGTTTTTTATCCACCAATTCTTTCTTTTGATATAACTGTTCAATTTTTGATATCAAATCCCTCATTGATACAAAATTTAAATCCATTTGCTGAACATCACCTATAATGAATGAAATTAAAAAATAAATAACATTATAAAATGATTGATATATTAATAAAAAGTAATTTTTTTCCTTGCTCATTCTTTTTGGCTATTTTTATATGATTATTCAGTAAAATATTGCAACATTGTTAGTGTAAAAGGACTACAGTGGGCAATTTTGTTATTTGTTTTGCATTTGTTTTTATTATTGCTCTTAGTTATTCATTACATTTTAGAAAAGAAAACAAATATCTTTCATTCTTTTAAATATTGTTAAATGCAATTGATTTCAAAGAATTCTAAGAGTGTTTCCCCACACACATATATCAACCATAGTATTTCCGTGGAAATATATACACCATATGGCACTTATTTCCACGGAAATACTATAGAATTCATTTTCTATTTCAACATTCAACTCATTCTTTTCACTATAAATTTTCAGGCTCCTGGTGGAACTATCCCAAAATTAATTCCAGGTCAAGATAATTTATCTTCAGAATTAACAACTCTGAAATACATTGATCGTATGCAAATAACCAAATAAGGTTCATGAACTTTATAAAAATTATCCTGGATATATTAACTACAATTATCCTCAGGGAAAAAAAAAAACCTCTTGCTGTAAAATATTCATTCTATTAATTATAATGCTAAACAATTTAGCATTTACATTTGAGAAGAAAATGATATTCATGTTTTTACTTATATTGTTTTAGAATCCCATTCCAATGAACACACAGTATTTGTGTCTGCCAATGACACATAGTGCTAGAAAATAAAACTACGACTAACATGAAAAAAAGGCAACTAAATTCATCTCTATTCAATGGCAATGTAAAATTCTCCAACAAATTTTCTTTTTTTTTTTTTTCCCCTACCTATCTAACAAGTATAAAAGTCTCACCAGTTGTGAAACCTAAGCCATTCTACACTTACTTCACCATATTTCATCCAATTATATAAATGTATACTATGTGGAAGTCAAAGGCTGTAAAAAAAAAAAAAAAAAAAAAAAAAAAAAAAGGAGTAAAGCTTAAGATTTAAATCACCTTACTTACATTGAAGGTAGAAAACTTTATCACGGAGAATAAAAACTGTTATTTAGTTTAATAATCAATCAAATTCAACAATCTATCAATATTACTTTCAATCAAATTCAACAATCTATCAATATTACTTTCAATCAAATTCAACAATCTATCAATATTACTTTCAATCAAATTCAACAATCTATCAGTATTAATTCCAATCAAATTCAACAATCTATCAATATTAATTCCAATCAAATTCAATACTCCATCAACAGTAATTTTAATCACATTATTAAAAAAGAAATATCCCATTTATTTCAAAATCATATAATGAATACTCAATTACTCATTAAAAAATGTGTGAAATGCAGGCAAAATTCCTACAGGAGTCTTTTTGCACTATTTTGAGTGAAGATGCATGTATCTACACTCAAAATAGTCATGCAGGCCATTCAAAAATTTTCATTTAATTCAATACCAAAAAATAATGAAGGAAAAGAAAAAGATTTACAGGTAAAAACTATATCTATAAATATTCTCATATGATTCAGTTTTTCCAGCATATATCTCAGCCAGAATGATTGTGGTCTTTTCTTTCTTTTTTTTTAAGACAATAAAATTTCATTTCATTCCTTAGGCCCTAAATAAGCATTTTTGGTGCAATCAATATATTCTAGAAATGCTAAATTTTTCTTTTCAGGTACATAAGATTTTCTTTTTTGTTTTTCTGGCAACGAGAGCATTTTTTTTTTCTTGTCTTTAAATATACTCACTTTGCACTTTGTGATTTATAAATTTGTAAACTGTTCTTCTTACCAAGTCACAATAGGACAATACAAGATAAAGCAAAGCAGTAGGCAAGCATAAATCTCAAAAACGATGTTAAATTATTAGAACATCAACAACTAATACAAATAAGCTATAATTTTTTTTTAAATGTTCTATATTTAGTGAACATATTTATTATTTTAATAGTCATTGATTAAAAAACAATTTTCCAAAACACTTACTTAAAATTTCATATGCAGATAGAAAAATAGAATCATCAGACAAATATTCACTTTTGTGGAATTTGCTTCTGCATTTCTTCTTCATATTGAGACTAAATAAATTATGAAGTATTAATAATTCGTAAACATAATGCTTTTTATATTAAAATACATATTATCACAAAAATAATGCACAATTAAATAATTCAATTTTAATTAACGAAATAACAGATGTTTTCAGGCTTTTAATCTTGAGATTTCATTTGCAGCTGTTTTCCCTCAAAACAAAAGAATTTCAGCATGTATTTTACATCAACAATTAAACAAGATAGATATCTTTTTGAATTTCGAATAATAGCCTGTTCTTTATTAATGGTAAATTTAAGTAATCAAATTCTTAAAGCATATAATGTAGTTATTTTTTCATATTTATGAAAAATTTGATTTCTGTATATCTATTTGCAACAATTGCCCCTTTTCTTTTATTAAAGATAAATAAGAAAACCTTAAAACGGTTAATAAATTTAAGATAATAATTTTTTACACATATTGCCCTTCTATATTCTTATACAAAACTATGTCAATTAAGTGTCGTATGCAATCATATAATTAAACTGAACATGAATTGTTTTTTTTTTTTTTTATGCAAAAGTATGTATCTTAAAATCAGAATATAATATGAAAGTTCATAGTTAAAGTAATCTCTAAATTTGCTTTTTTTAGACTCTTATTTTAATCAAATTATTTTTCCAATCCTAATATTAATTTTTCTTTTTTATTAAATTATCTGAGTTATCTATTGTTTGTATTCTTTAATTTTATCAAAGCAAACATTTAAGTTGAGAATGCTTATCACAATTGTATGCTAAAAATATATAAAATGATAATAATAAATTTGCCTTCAATTGAAAATATTTTAGAACATCCTTACATATATATTAACTTTGATAAAATTCCAAATGTAATCATAGATAATATTTTTTGAAAAACCATTTAATATCAAAACATTTAAAAATAATTAGATATGAAAAATCTAAATTACAAAGATTTGAAGAGTAATTATGTCTTCCAGTAATGAAACTTTCAATGAATTGAAATTATGATAGTGTGTTTTTTTTTTGTGGTAATTATTTAGAAAATTTGCATGGAATATAAAAAAATATCTAACATATAATTATATGTTTAGCTAAAATGATGAAGAGAATTGCTGATTAATAACACTACAATTTCATGAAAAATTTGCAACAGTATGTCTCAGTTAATTATAAAATGTCAAAAGTAGAAAAGTATGAAAACATTTAAATAAATACCATGCTATAAAAATTGATATGATTAAAGAAATTTATAATCTAATATAAAAAAACATATTTTGTATTTTGATTTATCTATTATTGCATATATATAAAAAATATGTTTGCTTACTTTTCTTCTTGAAATGCATTTTTTTCTTCTCAACAAAGCATGATATCTTTTTTCAAATTAACTGCTTTTATATTTTTCAAGTCCTTTTTTGGAGAAATTGATATATAATAAGACAAGTTCCAATCTGGCTCTTTGATTGATTAAATGTTCTAGAGGCTAAAAAAATAATTCTTAAATTATAGAAGAAGTAATTTAAAATAAAAAGAATATTGGTTTGAATTAAGTGGCAAATTACAAATCAACATATTGCTTGCTTTAATAAATTATTTTTTTATTAAAATGACAAATTCACTAACAAGATTTTTACAAGTACAAGTCACAGAGAACTGGTTAAAAAACACTTCCTACAAGAATAATCCTTAGATTAATTATAATTATTTTTCCCCCCTGAAAATATATTTCTCTTAGATGTATGATTTAAACTCTTTAAAGCATAGTTAACCAGATTGTAAATATATGTATAAAAGTTATTTGATAATTTATTAAAGATGATAATGACTTATTTTTGAAAACATTCATTTTAATGTTAAATTTCACTTCTTTTATGTTGATAACATAAGATGATTTTAAATTTTGAAGCAACTTTTGTAGATAATGTAGTTATTAATCTTTATTGTGACTAAATAATGATTAATATTACTACTATTAAATTACATAGAAAAGAAAGAGGAAAAAACATCTGCCTGAGTTTACTAAAATTTTACAATACAGGATATTTATCTTAAACTTGCATTACCATTTGAAAGTCATTTTTACAAGTTGAAATTTAATAATTTCCTTGCAACCTATTTTGAAAAGTACTGATTTTATTACACACTGAACATGGTTTTATGAAGGTATAATTGCCAAATTATGATTTATATTTAAAAATAATTTATCAGAAAATTAAACTTTGCATACATATTTTTACTAATACAATATATATAAATAAAATGTTTATGCTTTTTACTCACAATTTTGATTTTTCCAAAATTCTTACAGTAAGATCTCAAAACTTCTTCAGAACATGCAATTCCTATTTTGCAACACTGAATATCTACATGCTCATTAATTGTATTCAATAAGCATAATTTTAACAGCTTTTCTTTTTCCATTAACATATCAAATTTATCGTCTTCTTCTTTCATTTTATTCCTGTAAAATAAAAGGTTAAAGCAAAATATCATGATGATAAATACATAGTATAATCAATGAGATGAAATACCATTACAAAGTCAAAAATCAAATTCAGATATTTTTAACAGGTCTAAAATTAATAGAAATATATGCCAAATATAATAAGATAAAATATTTTCTTTTATATATATTTCATATAGCTAAATTTTTGCTTTTTAATTATTATAAATTTTTAAAACTATTTTTATATTTATTCTGATTCCCTTTAATTAATCCCAGAAATTCTGAGCAATTCATAGTATGGAAGACAATATATGTTATTTGATAAATATATATATTTGAATAATGTGTATATTAATTGATAATCGATATTGTTATGTTATCAGATAACATATATTGTCTCCCAGTTAAGATATTTTCAATATTTAAATTGTTTTTTTTTCTATAGAAACTGGATCAATAATTATTAAAAATATTAAGAAATTGATGCCTTATGGTATATTATTATACCTGTCAAAGAGTAGTCATATTTTGGATTTATGCTTTATGATAGATAATATCAATTACACATCATTAAATAACATTTAAAAAACCTCTGCTGACAGTATTACTTTAATTTCTTATTTCCATACATTTATCGGTTAATACTTTTGATAATATTTGAGGCAAAATTGTATTATTTATTTTGTTATATTGCAAAAAGAAAAACCATATTTTAATCATTAACAACTTTGTAAACATTCAGAGAATTTATTTTCAGAATCCATTTATTCCAAATATTTTTCACAAATATTTCATTTTTATAAGGATTTGAACAACATTTTTTTTTTTATATTTTCTTCCAATGTATAAAATATATAAGAAAAATTAAAATGAATAATTAATTAAGATGTTTTTAAAACATACAATTCCATTTTGTTGTATAGATTTTTCTTTTTATGCAAAACTTCTATTAAATTTATTTATAAAATTGTGCTATATATAATAAAAATAAAATTATGATATAAATTAATATTTTTAATATACCAAAATTGTGCTGATGATATTTTAAAAACATGAGGAAAATCTTTTTCTTCACATTTTTTGTAGAATTCTACAATCTTGCTAATTTTTACTTTTGAACTTAAAGCCTCTATTTCTGCTAGTCTTGAATTCTTCAAACTAAGAAAAAAAAAAAATATATAGCATTATATTAATTATTTAAAAATTATAAAATTTAAATTAAGTAAAATATTATAAAAATCAAAAATGATATAATTGTAATAAATAATATAATTGTAAAGCAGATATTTATATTTTTATTTGTAATTTTGTTACTTAAAGTGATATATTTAATTTTGAAATTCTATTTCATAATTCATTATAAACTTTATCTGGATTCTGATGCTAAATTCTAAATAAAGTCTGCAGATATATAAAGCTTTGCCTCTAATTTGAATCAAATGAGAAATTCTCTATAATAAATGTTATATTTGAGCATTCCTTCAAGTAAAAAAATGAACTATAAAAAAGAAGTTGCAATAACAAATAAAAAAAAATATTTAAAATCATATATTGTTCTTATACAGTATAAAGTCTATTATAATACATAAATAAACATGCAATAGGTATATACAATACAATAAATAATCAAGATTTTTTTGCAATATTTTAAGAACTTTTAATTAAAATTGAAAACTCTCAAAAACGTTTATATAATAATTATTAATATGTAAAGCCCTGATAAAATTTTATAAGCCATAAAATGGAAGATAATTTTTCTACTTCTGAACTTACTCCTAGTGATACAGCTTTGTTAATAAAAATTATTTAATATTTTTACTAAATACAAATTACTTCAAAATTTTTAAAAAGCCTTTTTTTTTTAAAAAAATAGCCAAATGCTTTTAAAGAGAAAAAAATCTAATCTTGAATTTGATTAGTAGTAAGCAACTTACACTTTTTGTAAAAAACAAACTTCTCTTTGCATATCTGATTCTGATAATCCAGATAATTTTATATTGAATCGTTTTGGATCACAATTAGAAGTTATCTGTAAATAAATGATTTCATTAATACTATTTAATTAAAAAAATTATATTGTATTTCTTTTTAAATACTAAAATCATACTTCAAATTCTTTATGCAGGAAATCTTGAATGTATTTCATTAGCTGTCTTTTTCTTCTTCGAAATAACTTTCTAAACCTTTAAAATTTGATGGTAATATTTTGTTACTGTATTCAGGTTCAGAAATCAAGTTTTGCAGTTCTTCAATAAGAGCAGTTGTGGAAAGCATAGATGAAACAAACTGAAAATACCACAGAATCCAAATTATTATACATTTTAAAAAGCACACTAAATATTTTATAGATTTAAAACATAAATTATCAGAGTTTAATGTTGAACAATAAATTAATCTTTGAACAGTTTATCTTCTACATAAATCAAAATTTAAATAAACACATATTTCAGCAAACAATGTATAAAATAAATTGTTTGCAAAAATAAGATAGACAATACTATTAGATCAATTTTTTTAGATGGTGCATATAATAATCGAAAAGGGTGATTGTGGGTACCTTTGAATTTTGAACTTTGTGTCAAATTTTTACAATGTATGATATGAAAATTTTGGGAACAGGGGCCTCAATATTTCAGATTACAATCACCTCTATATTAATCATACATGAGAAGAAGAAAGTAAGATTGAGCATCATAATATATTACATCAGTTTCAGCTTGAGGAAATTCCTGTACTTTATAAGTATCATACAATTTCTCTGCATCAACTAAAGCTTTTGCATGAAATTCTTTTTTTCTTTCAGAAGGTGATTTTTGATGAATTCTAAGGAATAAAAATATTGAAGAATCAATAAAGCATATTAAAAATTTTGCTTAAAAATGTCTTAGAACAGTATTTACAATTATTTATGTTTTGTAAAAATCATATACAACTTGAAGACTATTAAAAAAAAAAAAAAAAAAAAAGATTAAATATTAAAATAAAAAAGTATTTCTAATAATCAATAACATTACTTGAATGCAAACAGAATACTATTAAATACACCAGGAGCGGGTATAATTTCTGCTCAGGTTTTAAGAATTATTTAATTCTTGAAATTGTCTTTCTAAAGAATAGCAGTTTCTTTTGGATACTTAATTAACAATTGTTAAATAGAAATTATTAATTGAATTTCCAATAGTGATTTTTAATCTATTCAGCTTGATTAAATATTTGTAACTTGATTCAGAATATATTTCACATCAGCAAAATATATAAAACAAATATACAAATCTTTTAATAAAATAATTCTTTTTATTTTAAACAAATCAATTTTACAATTTATAGAACACCTTAGCAAATACCTTATCATAAATTATTTTATATATTTTACATATCTAACTGAATTAACAGAAGAAAAAATGATATGGTATATCGATTAATAGACAACTAGAAACCTAAAATTATTTAAATTAGGTATACCCAGACTGTAATGAATGCATATAATGTATTAAATAGTAAGCTTATATTAAATTGCTTCTGTCATTATTTTATTGAATAAAATATAAATTACTGTGATTATGTACATCTGGCTTAAAAATACATGTTTTTAATTTAATAATATTAACTGAGTAAAATTTCATGAAGATTACTGAAAAGAAATATTGCCCATTTCACAATAATGTTTATTCATAACAACTTGAGAAAAGCTTTGAATAGTTACATCAATCAAATATGATGTAAATGTAAAAATCCTTTACTAATAAATGAATTACTTATAACACTAAATGCCCCGTTCATAACAAATGTGTTTCGTCATTGTTACATAAAAGTACAATAGAGTCCCGATTATCCAAATTAATATCAGTCTATGTGAATTCCTTTAAAATGTGTCATTTTCATCAGATGGATGTTATTTTCATAATCATTGCCCTGTAATCATAATAGCTGATGTAAACTGATTGTCTACATAATCAAGGTTTTCAATTCTGTCAGCAAACAATTTGTAATTTCTTAACTGTCCATCTGAATTCATCCATTCTTCTTCAGCAAGGGCTTTATAAGAGGGAGTTTTATGAAAGGCTCAACATTTATTTAACTTTGCCAATTTCCTTTTCCTCATTTGGCTGCTCTGCCATAATCTTATGCTGGGATTTTTATGGAATTATCAGTTTTACGAAATTTTAATTAATTGCTACTTTCCTTTGGTCAGAATGGAAAAAAGTGTTAATTTTTTTTAAACTTATTGACTCAATTAATTTGGAAACTGTATTAAGTAAGTTTGAATAACTGGCATTCTGTTGTAGATTAGAAACTGAAGTTTTATTTCTTTAAAGATATTTTTTACTTAATTGTCATGACATGTATTAGAGATTTATAATCCTTTACTAATATTTTTTTTTTATTATCAATCATTATAAATTATTTACTATCATCAGAATTAGTATACAGTGGAATAATTCAACCACCAATTATGTGAAAGTCAGGCAGAATCAAACAAAGCAGTACTACAGGGAAGAAGGTAATTTTGAGGTGTCTTTAATTACAATAAAATAATTTTAACATTCAATAATAATTAAAAATTAAATTACGTTATATAAAAAAAAAAATTAGTAAGTAAAACTTTTACACAATAACTAGTAACATTTTTAAGCAAACTACTTTACATCATATGTATTTAACTAGCCCCTTAATAAATGTCGTTTCAGGTTTTAAAACAGATATTTATCTTCCTTCACAATTGGTGGTCAAACTATACATTGATTAATGATAGCTTATGATAACAACGAATAACTATAAGGAAAAAAATCCTTAATTAAGGATGTAGTTGGTTACGGACAACAAGCAGCATGGAACAAAGTGTGTCAACTAATTATAATCATAACTTGAAAAAAAAGAGGATGACGATGAAGAATTATTGGAGATGCATGGCCAAGAACCAATTATTGACAAGCTAAAAGAGCTTTTTCAAAAAAGAAAATGTAAATTTTATCTGAAATAAGTATTTAAAAAAAAAAAAAAAAAACTAAGACTGTTGAAATCAAAAACATATTGGCAAAGTGGGGAGAACCAAATTAATGAAAGGTTATTAAAATTACAGATCTGAAATGAATTTTATAAAATACCTATGTACTTTTTCAGAAATGTTTTTAAAAAATCAGAATCAAGCAATATTAGACCTTTAAGTTCATTCATCAGAAAACTCTGAAGTGAGCCCAATTGTCCTTCTAGTGAAGATTGATAAAACTGTTTTCATAAACAATTCCTATTATTAATGTTAATTTTTGAAGTTAAAACAATAAACAAATGACATCTACTATATTATAATATCTTAAATGAGTTCTATCTGTATTAACATGATTAAGTGGAAGATGTAGAACAAAATAAATTTAAGCCGAATTACATCTTGGATAACAACAGTAATTTGTTGTTGTTAACCAAAGTATTACATCTAAACAAGTACAAACTAAATGTACAGCTAACTAACTTTGAATCATAACTGATAAATATTTTCAGATATAATTGATCTAACATAAGATATAGCTTAAAAATACATGTTACAAACAAAAATAATAATTAATTAAAAAAATTTAATATTTATAAAATTAAATAAAATACAAACCTTAAAATTTCTTTTTTTGTTCTTGAAGCATAATGTTATGATCCAGAATAATTTTAAGATGATTTTGAAGATATTTTTTCTCTGAAATTTAATAATAAAATGAAATATTATTACTTATTTCTACTGTATACATATAGTAAAAATATTGAATAAATTATAAAAAATTAAACAAAACAAAAATATTTTTAAAAAATTTGATAGCTTTTAAGATACATCACTTAGTCACAAATCAAGTTAAGACAAAATAGCCTAATAATTTTATTTTAAAAACAACTACATGAAATGAAATATTTTTTTATTAATAAATGTCAATATACTTTGTTTTTTAAATGAAGAACTGATTATATAACAAACGATTCAATCTTTTTCTATCCTACACACACACACAAATTTAATTTATAAATGATGCACTCTTTTAAATTTTTAGACAATAAACCTCTTCATTCCAAAAAAATTCAAGAAAATGGCTTAAAAAAAAAAAAAAAAAAAAAAAATCAAAAATTTGAGAAAAACTTTAATATTTTATTTCAACATAGCCACTTTAATGAATATTTTTTTTTAACATAATTCATTTTCAATATTTGACAATATTATGCATTACACGAAAAAAAAAAAATCTTTATGGAATAAATAAAAAAAAAAAAAAAAAAATTGTAGATAATTATATTGCTCTTCCAATTAGTCTTAAATGGCAAGTAATTATAAAAGGATAACTTGATTATTTAGTCATGTTTGAATTGCTTCATTAAGATGGTTCCAGAATGGCTCTGAAACTATGATAGGTGTAGAAATGAGCATATTCTCTTTCACAGACCTTTTCTTCTGCCACAGCATTTTTTTTCTCAAAGTTTTAACTATCATAATGCACTTTTAAGACTATAATTTCTGTCACAATAGTTCTCTAAAGTTTTAATTTTTACTACAAGATATTTTTAAAGCTTTCATGTTCATTACAGTTAAGATAAATTTCTACTAATTAATTCTTTAAGAAAAAAACAAGATTGATATTTTAAGCATTTTTTTTATTTATAAAAATCATTTTCAAATATTTATTTTAAACAAATAAATTTACTAATTCAAAACTATTGGAAATACATTAATATCCAATGATGATGTAAACATATAATTTAAAAAACAAATGAATAAAAGATGATACAATTTCTAATAACTTTCTATTCAAATTAAATATTTAAAATGTACACAGTAATTAGTTACCTTTCTTCATCTTTCGATTTATTTTCCAAAAAAGCATCTTGTTTTTGAGTTAGACTTTCTAAATATTCAAGTTCTTCCAGAGGTATAGCTGAATATCTATAATTACACACAAATTCTAATAATTTTTAGAAATGATGAAATTTTTTTTATTTCTCATAAACATTCATAGATATATTTTGAAATTGTTGCAAAATAATACAAGAGGAATAATTTTCAAACAGAATATTTTCATTGCTATTTATTATAATTTAAATAGGTTATTTATATATTTTAATACAGGTTATTTATAATTTTTAGCCAGCAATATAAAAATTAATACACATTGACTATGAATACCCTAAAAAGAAATTAAAATATTACTATTATTTTTTATTTCTAATAACAAAACATAAAACTGCAGCTATATAACTATTTAAATACAGTGTAAAACAAAAAAAGCCCAGTTGATGATTTATCATTACATTTTTACATCATATACCAATTTTATTTTTCAAATACGTATAATAGGTATCTTATAAAAATACTTTCAGATTTTGATAATTTTAAATTAAGAATATGATCCAGTTCTAAATATTTAAATATTATAAAATTTATTCAATGCTTTATAATTTATTGAAAACTTAATAAGGACTAATATAACTAGGAGATAATTTTTGTTAATAATGCATTAGCTATATGTAGGCTTTCTATTCAAATATATTTTATTACCATCACATATAGCCTTTCTTCAACAAATAAATCTCATTAATTCTTTTTATATCAAAGAGATAAGCTGTTTTTTCATTGTTAGTATGGATGTCATTAAAATATATTTTAATGTTAATAATGAAAGTTGTTTATTTAACATTGCATATATAATAAGAGATGCAATATGCATGTTAGAGAATGTTTGGATTCTATATGCAATACTTTATATTATTTTTATTAAGATTAATTTAATTAGCAAAAATTACATAATTATCATGTAAGCTATATTTTTTATCAGTTGGAGCCTGGCAGTAAATAACATTCCTTGTTTTATTGTTAGCAAGCACATATAAATTTTTCCCTTTTTGACATTGTCACATATAACTAATCATGGTTAAAGCAGTCCATTTTCAAAATCAATCCCAGCAATTTGAAGTGATTGACTTTGTTTATAGACATAGCAAATGTAAATCATATCCGAAATTGTCATCATAACTGGCTCGACAGTCCGTTGTGGGCCTTGGCCTTCTTTAAAAGATCCAGCCAGGCTGTTCTCCTCTTGGCCGTGGACCTCCAGTTTTTATCTTTAACATTAAAATCAGAATCTAAACTGTCGACCCATCTCTTTTTCGGTCTTCCCCTTGGTCATTGTCAATAGGGATTGCATTGAAAAAGCAGCTCTATCCCTTTCCGTTCTCATGAAATGACCGCCCATCTCATTCTGTTCAGTTTAACAAATTTTAGATTGTCAATATCTCTAAAAGGTTTGTGAAGTTCAAATTGTATCTCCTTCAACAATTTTCATTGTCATTGATACCACCAAAAATATTTCATAGGACTTTTCTTTCAAAGATTGCCCACATTTTCTCTTCCCTTACTGTTAGTGATCATGTTTCAGATAAATAATTCAAGCCATAAGAAAAAAAAAATATGTACATTGTCATTTCTTTGAATTAAGGAATTAACACATGAAAAGAAATGGACACAATAAGACACTTTTAATGAGTAATGTACCACATTTTTATGCACTAGAAAACTGAACCATGTATACTGAAAAAAATTAAAGTCAACAATAAAAAAAAGTTTTTTTTTTTCCAGCTTTCTATACATACATAAAATTAAAATCAGACTGCATCTTATATTTTTACTGTTTTGTAAAAAAAATAATTCAAATCTAAGCAACAAATTTATTTTATTATCTTACTCATCTAATTCTTCAGACGAAAGTACGTTTTCTTCATTTAAAATGGATAAATAATTAAAAAGATTTTCTAATTTTGGATCCGAAACAATAGAATCAAAATCAGAGCATTTAAATTTATTTACACCCGGAAAACTTAATCTATTTAAAGTGTCTAAAAACGTTTCAGAAGCACTCATTTTCAATTCTTAAACTAATTGAATTTTGTAGATTATCTGTCAAAATAAGCGCTCTTTCTAAGAACTATTGCCATGTTTTAGAAAGTTAAGAACAGAAATAAATATAGTCTAAGAACGGCCAGCGTGGAATGGTAAACATCCGGTACATTGGTGGAAATGGATGAATTGAATAGTTGTTGGGACTTACAAGTCAGATATACACGGTGCAAAAAATTGATTTGAAATAAAAGGTTTAATAGTTTATGTGGAATTTCTTTATCTAGTTTTCTTTTAAAACTGTGGATCTAAAATTTAATAAAATTTTAATGATTAAAAATTAAAAATTATTTTTATAGCAATTTAAATTTCTTCTAAATAACATTTCCTCTCCTACGACACCGCTTTATGGGAATCCGCGCAATTTCGCCCTTTTGCCAATTTTTCATATGATTGGTGACTTAACTCTTTTTATTCATATGCTGTTATTCCTTTTAAAGAATTATTCAAAATCAGAAAACACACTTTGAATTAAGATACACTTAAAATTAAACAATTTGAATAATTATATATAAATACCTACAATACCTGAATAAAATTAAGAAATATATACATAAAATTATTATGTGTTATATTACTCTTGCTGATATCATGATAAATTTTAGCAGAATATTTTCTTTTTGAAATTTATAATAATTTAATATACTAGATGGCAACACTTTTGTTTTCAATATTCTCTTGGTTCTCGATGTGCCTCTGTCAGCTTAACTTATGTTGTGATTTTGAAATACATGTGTTGACTGAATTTACAAATTTTAATGGCCTTGCCTGCTACTAATTCGATTTTGGTTTCAGCTTTTCCAAGTGTTGATATTGAGCTGTTTAATTATATAGAAGGTACAGAATTCTTATGTTTGCGATTTAAAATTTTTGTTTTCCAAAAAATTACACGAGTTAAAAAAATTCAAATTCTCGTGTTTTATAATTTCTAAAATTAATGAAATATTTATTAATGTGCTCTAGGGAAGAAATTAATTTTTATGCTAACCATCGTTCTGAATGTTTTTATGTTTTTAATTATGAATTTGAAATTGAAAATTTGATTTAACTTATTTCCTTTATAAAGTTTTGATTTATTTACATGTGCTATTATTAACTGATGAAATCAAAGTTCAGATGTAAATTGAATGATATATTTTTATATATTAATACTACTTTTAAATATTTTAATATTACTTTTCAAAGTTACATACAAAAGCTATTCCATACAGATATTTTGATAGTAAATAAGATTTCCAAAATTTATTAGCTTGTTAAAATTGTGAGCTTATAAAATTATTAATGAACAGGCAAGATTATGTTCCTGAAATTTGGATCTACCCCTTTCCTGAAATTTGGAGCTACCCTTTCCTGAAAATTTATCACTTCCCAAAATTCTTTATTTCTCCATTTATGAAATAAGTCTAGTTTCATTTCAATATTTTTACTTTCCAAGTTTCTGTCTTAATAATTTTTCTGCCTCTTAATTATTAATTTGATATAAGGTATTGAGATAAAGTATAGAAAATTTCAGTATTATCCACAATTATCCTTGTTTAAAATGATTATTAACAGAAATTCAAAATAGTTAATATGTGGCAAAATTTATTAGTTTCTTAATAATACTTTAATGTTAATGAGTCTACGTATATTCAATATGGAAATGCCAATTACCTGTTTAGTATTGCAATTTGTGGTAAAATAGTTTCAATAGGTTCACAGTGGTAAATAGTTTTGCAAAACTAAAGAAAGCTGTTAAGATTAAAAAATAATAAAGTAGAAAAGTAATTAAATTTGTATAATTCATTTCTTGACATATTTTTATATTTTCTTGTCATTTATTTGTTATGAAAATTCATAGTTTTTAATTTAATTTTTTGTGTTAAAAAATACTCCCATTTTAAATTTGTAAATTAAACTTTTAATTTTTTTTTTTTAAAATTTAAAAAAACTGTTTCATATTTTTAATTAATATGTTATACATACTCACAAATATATTTTTATTCATTATTTAAAGTAGTTAACTGTATCATGTTTCTTTTATATTTTATTTTCAGGTATATTAGATGACAACAAAAGTGAGCTTCAATCCACAGATCATGTTTATGATGCTATTGGCGAGATGTTACATGAAGTTGCTGGGGAGGACAAAGATGAAGAAGATATAAAAGATCTTTGTTCTCAGCTTTTAAATGCCTTAAAAGGTTACTTTTATTTTGCTGTAATTTTATATTTTTATTCTATTTTAATTTTTGTTTTACTATTTTCTTATTTGAATTAGAAAATTTTCATATAAATTTTGTTTTTAAAATCAAACAAGTTTTGCAATTCAAATTTATTTTTTTGAATAATTTAAATTTTCAAATCAATATTTTTTTTTTTCTGCTGTGAAATTTAAATTTTAAATCGGACAGTGTAAATAACATAATTTATATACTTATAAATTTAAGAACTACCTATAATAATTATGCAATTAGTACTAAATGCTATAAAAGGACAATTCTTAAATTTTTTAAATTTGTATAAATAATTTTTTATTGAATATTAAAAAAATTTTTCCTGTTGATTCATAAATGTTCAATATTGGTAAAAACACACATACACACCTTGTTTAAAAATAATGAAAAAGCTTATCTATCCTCATGTTTTTTAAAGATTTTCAAATTGGTTTTGAAAAATCAATTTATTGAGGTTTCTATGTTTGTATTGAAATGTATTTAATTCTTTTCTAGAATTTTTGTCTTAATCACACTGATGTAAAAATATAATACTTTATAACTAAAAAGTGAAATTAGTATAATTAAGTTTTTAACCAAATTAAAAATGAACCTCATGTAAAAATAGATAAATAAATGAATATTTATTTTGCCTTTTTAGTGATACAGATATTGAAAATAAGCACAAAGAAAATAAAATTCTTAGTGCTCCTGTTTGTCTAGGCAGTTTAGCAGAAAATTTTCAAAATGAAAGTGAAGAAGTTGCTAGTATATGGCTGAAACAAAGAGAATCAGCTTCTGTAAGTAAATTAAATACATTTTTTTATTAAAATTGATTATTCATTTTTGTAAATTATGCAAATTTGGTCTGGGGGATAAATAGAAATATTTATTTTAAAATCACATATCAGATTTCATTATTCTTACGTTGATGGTTTCGATTCAAGCCACCGATGTTAAACGATTTAAACATTAGACACTGTATCAATTTTACAAATGTAAATGTCCAGTCCTAGTGTGACTATCATTTTTATTTTTTGCTATTTATATTAAATTTTATGTTATTTTTAGGGATTCCTTCAAATTCACATGAATCTCAGTATGAATATATTGTTATGAAATATAAAAGAAAGAGAAAAAATAATTTTTTTATACTAAAAAATTATTTAAATTTATGATATTTTTTAAAAAATAGTCCTGTTCTTAACTGTTCATAAAAATTTAAGTATAAAAAATTAATGGTGTATTGATTGTATATTAAATTTAAAGAAAATAATTTTGTAATTTATTTATGTTTACATTTCTAATTTCTATGAAACTGAAAGTAACTGTTTTTATGAAAATATATAAAATTCCGAATAAAATTTTATTGCAGAATGTTGATCAACGAAAACTTGAAAAAGCAGAAGCGAAGTTAAAATCAAAACAAGAAAAGAGAGATAATGATAAATATTCTACGGGGTAAGTTTTATATATATGGTTCTTACATGTTCAATTATTGTATCTGTGAAAATTAAATATATTGTATTACAATATGGCTTAAAATTTTAATGTTGAATTAGAAAACTTTTTATTAGAAAATGCTTCATTTTTCAGTTTTAAAATTAACATCATGAATAATTTATGAAATTTTTTTAAAAGTCAAAATAAATTTATTTAAAACAGGGGTGGTGGTGCTATTATTAATAAAGAAGCAACTGCGGTACAAGCAACTAATAAGAAAGAAACAAGAATGGAACAAAAAGGTTCAAACAAAAGCATGGATATAAAAATTGAGAATTTCGATATTTCCTTTGGAGATAAGTAAGTTATGTATTTTTAACAAATTTTAAATTTAAAGCAAAACTCTTGTGAATAATTTTTTTTTTTCTATTTTATTATTAATTTGCTATTATATTAAAAGTTAATAATAATAAAAAAAATGGTACTTATGTATTAACGCCATCGCAGCAGAAGCTGCGCTAATGCGCCAATAAAGAGCTGCCAATGCGCCAAAATAAAAACTATTTTGAATCTATGTTAAACTCTATATTGGGCTATTTTCCACCGAAATCCGATTGACTACCTTGTACTACCTTGTTTTTAAATAAAGTGTTTTATATATTTTATGATTTGTAACAAAAATTTTAAGTGTAGATTGGCGCCACTTAAAAACCGCCAAATCTGTAGCTGTGGTGGCGTTAATACATAAGTACCAAAAAAATGAAGCCATAGCAAGTAGCTTATTGTGTATTATATTTACAAATATTATATTGTAAATGTCCTTACTATGCCAGTTATAATTCTAAGGAGTTGTAGATGAAGATCATAATTTCTTAGAAGTAAATTAATGTAAAAAAAAAAAGGTATGTGTTTATTTTGAAAAATAGGAGCTGATTATAAAATTGGAATACAAAATGTGAAATACTAAATTTGATTCTAATGCCAAAAGCAAACCACAGTGTGGTGAAATTGAAAATGATTTGCAAAGTGAAATGCAATTCAGCAGATCTGTTTAATAAAGAATATCAACATGAATAAGGAAGATTAAGTAAAAATAAACAATGAGAAAAATCAGGAATTTATTTATAAAATTGTTTCATATTCGAATGCATCAAAATATTAACCTGAAATCAATAAAATTTTATTGATTTTATATTGTGAAATTTTGAAGAAATTGTGCATGTCTTAATAATCAAAACAGAAAAATGTTCTTAAAAGAAGTTGTTTGTTAAAGAAATTCCTTAAAAGTTAAATTGAGCTTGTAATTTGAGTAATGATTAATTTCATAGTATTATAAGTCTTATTTCTGAGAAATTTTACATAAAATAAAAGCTAATTAAATGTAGTTTGAAACTTTTGAGAGTAATTTTGTAAATATAGACATAGCAAAGAATATAAAAATTACCTGTAGATTTTCAGTATTGGTATACTTAAATTTTATTTAAATTAATGGAGAACTTTTCTAAAAAATTGTCAGTAATACTACTATTAATTTAAGAATAATATTTCCCTCTGTGAATTACTGATGCATCAAGAAATATCTACTTTTGGTTAATGTATAATGTGCTTACTTATTTTTCATCATGTCAGTAATAATGAAAACATAGTTATTTTGAATACACTCTAATCACATTATTACAGGTTTGAAGAACATATTAATTTTGTTAACAGAAAGAAGTTGTTAATATTAGCAATGTGTGACGTCAATATTTTATTTGAATTTTCATACTGGCATAAAATTTAAATTGAATCTGGCATACATTTTTTATTATATTTATATATTTGTTAGTTTTCACATTGATAATTTATAAATTAAGAAACTTTATTAAATTTTTTATTATTTGAAATACAAAAAGTTTTATCTTGTAAGCAAGATCCTCATATTTCTTTTTTGCTTACTAATTATATGTGTAATATCTAAATTTTGAGGAATTAACATTTGCATTGATATATCAGCAACAAATACACAATAATAGAAGAAATACTAAAAGTAGATTCTTTAAAATATGAAACTTGCCAAACAAATCAGAATAAATAAAAGAAAATATACATTCATTTAAAGATTCTCATATAAAATAAGGCAAATAAGAGAAATTCAAAATAGACGTAGTAAGTAAAAAGCTGAATAAACAAAATTTAATCTTTCCTTTGTATTACTGTAATGCTTGTAGTGAAAGCTGTTCAAAAAATGCCTTGCCAATTAAAAGTGTGTAGGAATTCAACAGCAGCAAATGTAACAAAATGGTTAGTTTTTGCATATATGTATCTGATATGAGATCACTATTTTAATTGCAGTATTGCATAAAGTTTACTAAAATACCCCCTCACCATTTATAATCCTCGAGTAATTTAGCAAAGTACATTTTAAAATTATTTTCTAGCAAGCTACTCTTGTTTCTGCATCTACTTTTTCCTGAATAAGTACAGATTTTAGAGAAGGGCAGTGAGTTACAGCTCTGTTTGATGAATACTGGTTGCCAAATCAAGTAATTAATTTGATCAGAAATATATAACTATAAAACATGTTTTTAAACCAATAGTTGAAAATGAATTCAAATGTGTAAAAAAGCCACAGTTTCACAATACACGTTCAGAGTTATCGATTTATGATATCTTTTGTGACACTCTACTTGATCATACATCCTTTTTTTTTTTTTTTTATTGTTTGCAATTATTGAATAGTAAAGAACATTGCCAAAACTGTATAAAGTTACAATTTATATTTTCGCCATGGGTTACTGTAGATTTTGTATGTTATTTTTAATGTTTTTTTATACATCTTCCTGGTTAATGGTTTACAAAATTGTTATTTATTTAATAAATATCCTTTATTATTTATATTAATAATGTTAATTACATTGAAGAGTTGTGAAAGTATTGATAATTTTTTTCATACATATACATAATTGATGTCCATATATTGTAGAAAATTGGAGAACTTTATGTGTTCACAAAACATAAAAGCTTTTAAAGCATGTATTTCAAACTTCTATGATTTGCTTTTAAAAATTCCACTGGCATAAACAATGGAAAAATACATTAAATCCTTACTGTATAATGATTTTTATGATTTAAAATTAAATAATTTTCTGTAAAAAAAAATCAGACATAAAAATATGTCACATACACATATATATGACATAACCAATATCTTCATATTTTATTTAAGGGAAAATTAGACTTATTTCAATACTAAAATTAATGCATAATCTGAAACATTGTGTACTGCTGTCATGAAAAATATTAATCACCTATTTCCTCTTTAAAAATATATTGTAAATATCATGTCAGCCATGTGTATGACTATGTGGAATTATTCTTATTTTACCTTAATTTGTGATAATTAAAAAGGATAACAATTTATAACCAATAATTTATTGTAATAAAATATTTTTACATTATTGATAATGAAAGGAAATTAAAATGAACAAGAAATTTTTTTACAGAAATCATGAATAAAAAAAAAAATTGTGAAAGAAAACAAGTAATTATCTATAATTAAGAAAAATAAGTAACAATATATATAACAATATAAGTGTGCAATATATATATTTACAAATTGCTGGGTTTTTTTAATTTACCAAAGGTAAAGATGTCAAAAATGTAAAATATTTTTATTACAATTTATATTAGTATTTTTGGAATTTGATCAATGTTTTTAAATTTTCATATTTCAGAACATTACTAACTGGTGCTGATCTTACTTTGGTCTTTGGACGAAGATATGGTATGGTTGGGAGAAACGGTATTGGAAAAAGTACATTATTGAAGATGATTTCAAGGTATGCATTTATTAGGTTTGAAGGTTTATCGTGAAAAACTAAACGTGCATTACTGTTTTATGTTCGATTTTTATAATATTCAATATTTCAAATATTTAAGATAATAGTTCAGTTATGTTGTAGCAATTTTTAATTAAAAAATTGGTAAATATGAGAAACATGTATAAAAATTGTAAATAAAATTAATTTTTTAAAAATAATTACATTATTTTGTTTTAATTGCCATTTGAAAAATTGTGAAGTTAAAAAAAAATTCAGGCAATTTTTCTTCTATAGAGGCTTAGGTGAAATTATATATCATTGTTGCTATTTGAATTAAATATTAGAAACATGCATGGAAATAGTTTACTTTTTTCGAGCCAGTCTAATTCATCTCTACTAAACTAATATTGTATGATTTTTGAAATATGTTTAATATATTGGGTATTTTTATATTTGCTCAAAAAACTTAATAATGGACTTTAAAAATTATTTTTCTAATTATTAAATTAAAAGTTTTTAAAAATTGTTTTCATTTAAAAATGGCAGGTGAATGGATGAATTAATTTTTGTTATTGAATGAAATTAACCTATAGTTGAATGTGAATAAATATGAATTTCCAACTGCTTATTCATTTTATGTAACATGTGCCTCTGTAGCTACCTGACTGTGATGCTAGCAAAAAGTAAGCATGATAGTGCCACTTTAAAGCCACTAAATAAAGTGAACGACAAAGGAGCAAGGTCTCGTTGTAAAGGATAGTATAAACCTAGCAACAAAACAGTGAAGTCACCCATATTAAAAGTGACACTGATTATATATTCATTCATTATTTAACAAAAGCTATAATTATTTGTTTTGGGTGTTCCTTATTTAGGAACACTTTATCATTTAGCTACAGGATTATATTTAATCAGTTATACGAAATATTACATGTATTATAAAGCTTAGGGATATAATATGCCCAAACATAGATTACAAATACTTCAATTACCTAGGAAATACATACCGAGTCCATTTGTTAAAGCTGACACATCCATTTGACACATTGACAGATTTTCTTTGTTTGCCTACATTATTTCAAAAAGAGGCATGGTCATTTAAAAAAAAAAAAAAAAAAAAAACCAAATTCTGAAATTAAATTTTTAAGGTAAAAAATAATTATATTAAAAGTTAATTTAAATAATTTGTTGTATATTTTTATGATATTTTGTTTTTAACATTTGTATTATTTTGGAAATATGCTTAGTTAATATATTGTGAGCGTGAAAGTATATTAGCAAAATAATTAAACTAATTATCTTCTCATTCTTCTGAATTGCAATTTTAATCTCTTTCTTTCCTTCTAAAATTAGTATTAAAAATTAAAAAATTTTAAATTGTGTTCGTATGATATTATATTCAATATGTTTATTAATAATTTTAGTTGATATTAATATTTTTATTAATATTTTTTATTTTGGAAATATGCTTAGTTAATATATTGTGGCGTGAAAGTATATTAGCAAAATAATTAAACTAATTATCTTCTCATTCTTCTGAATTGCAATTTTAATCTCTTTCTTTCCTTCTATTAGTATTAAAAATTAAAAAAATTTTAAAGTATGATATTATATTCAATATGTTTATTAATAATTTTAGTTGATTTAAAAAAGGATTACGATAGTCTTTTTACTTAACTAAATTGACAACTTGCTGATTTTTCAAAGCACTTGCCTGTATTAAATTGTTGCATATATAAATTCATTTTATGTAACATGTGCCTCTGTAGCTACCTGACTGTGATGCTAGCAAAAAGTAAGCATGATAGTGCCACTTTAAAGCCACTAAATAAAGTGAGCGACAAAGGAGCAAGGTCTCGTTGTAAAGGATAGTATAAACCTAGCAACAAAACAGTGAAGTCACCCATATTAAGTGACACTGATTATATATTCATTCATTATTTAACAAAAGCTATAATTATTTGTTTTGGGTGTTCCTTATTTAGGGAACACTTTATCATTTAGCTACAGGATTATATTTAATCAGTTATACGAAATATTACATGTATTATAAAGCTTAGGGATATAATATGCCCAAACATAGATTACAAATACCAATTACCTAGGAAATACATACCAGTCCATTTGTTAAAGCTGACACATTGACAGATTTTTTCTTTGTTTTGCCTACATTATTTCAAAAAAGAGGCATGGTCATTATTAAAAAAAAAAAAAAAACCACCAAATTCTGAAATTAAATTTTTAAGGTAAAAATAATTATATTAAAGTTAATTTAAATAATTTTTGTATATTTTTTTATGATATTTTGTTTTTAACATTTGTATTATTTTGGAAATATGCTTAGTTAATATATTGTGAGCGTGAAAGTATATTAGCAAATAATTAAACTAATTATCTTCTCATTCTTCTGAATTGCAATTTTAATCTCTTTCTTTCCTTCTAAAATTAGTATTAAAAATTAAAAAAATTTTAAATTGTGTTCCGTATGATATTATATTCAATATGTTTATTAATAATTTTAGTTGGTTTAAAAGGATTACGATAGTCTTTTACTTAACTAAATTGACAACTTGCTGATTTTTCAAAGCACTTGCCTGTATTAAATTGTTGCATATATAAATACCATTAAATTATTTGAATTTATATGTATACTTAGAAAAAAAAAATTTCCTTAATATTGTTCAATGCATGTAAACATTACTATTTAATTATTATTTTGTGATAGCTTATTGTTGAATTTAAAAAAATTCTCCTGCATCTGTCTTTTTAACTTCAATATGCATATTTATTTTTTTTGTGATATAGAAAAAAATATTAAATATTCATTAAAGAATTCATTGATAAATTTGTTTACTTTATAAATTGTAACCTTTTGAAACTTTTTAGTGGCCAATTAAAGATATCAAATCATATATCTGTTCTTCATGTTGAACAAGAAGTTGTTGGTAATGAAGTTATTGCACTTGACAGTGTCTTAGAATGTGATGAGAAAAGACAAAATTTAATTGATGAGGAAAAGAAAATACTTCATTCTATGAATAGCAATGGGTAAGTTAAAAAACACAAAGAAATGTTTTAGAAAATATTTATGTTAAAATACAATAAAATAAATTTATTCTAATTTATATAAATTTCAATTTTAAAAAGCAATTAGACTGTTTGCTTATTAAGTTTTAAGTTAAACATTGATAAAAGAGGAAAATATAATTCATTTGCTAAAGCTTCATGTTTATAATCTCTACAGATTATAAAACCTTAGATTTTTAGGTTTTTATATGTGCATTTTTTTTTCACTCAGATCAGTATAATATATTATTATTTTTGATAAGTTTTTCAAAAATAATACAAAAACACTTTTTGCCATAATTGTGATCCAACTTGTAGACATGCTCATAATGTATAGCCCATTACTATTGGTTACTATTCTTATATCTTCTCACTTTGCTTAGTTATACAAAATAGAGTGTGAACTCTTTTTCTCCCTATTCATTTTATTGTACATATGTATTTTGAATCATCTAAATTGCAATTTAGGGGCCATTTTGTTAGCGTCAAATTAGCAATAAATGGCCAAATATGGCAACTTCGAATTATCTTCTGGAAATATCTTCATTAATCTTAGAAGTTGGTTTTGATTGGGGATTCCTTTTTTATTGCTAAGTGCAAAAGAAATTTTTCTTGAGTTTGTGAAAAATTTATCCATTAGTCTTTATTTTCACTTCTAGCTACATTTTGTACTAGTAGCTATCATATTATTTTCTTTTTTGCTAACTGACCTCTTTTAGGTTTAATTTTTTTATGGATGTGCTTACTAATATCTTTCATGAGACATGTCAAAATAATGGTTTTTATTTTGAAAAAATAATTCAGACATTTAAGATTTCTGTTTTGACATTATTTAAGAGATAATTTTTTGGGAGTTGTTCCCTTGGGGTTATTTAGCTACATTTCATATCCATTGAAGCATTTGTTTGTTTCTTAAACTCACAGTGTCATCTCTTGTTTATGTATATTTTAATTACTGCTTTGACTACTTAATATGTAGTACAATGAACAAGTATTTCTGCATCATCCTGCCTGTGATGTCAGCAGAAGATTACTGCGTAGCACCATACTTTACAATATACGTCTGCAATAAACCTGAATTTTGCAAGTGCTCTTGTAATGAGGTATTGTGCATTTTCTTAAAATTGCTTTGTTTTTCTTTATATTAGATACAGTAGATTGTTCTTTTCAGCAGTGTTCTTTAATAAAAACATTGCTTTTTCGTTTCTATTTAAATGCTACATCATGAAATTGAGTGATGCTCTTGATAAAGGTTGTGCTTCAGTTAAAAGATGCAAGCTGTTGTTTAGCGAGCAAATTTGGCACAAAGCAAATCATCATAAAAAATCACAATGGCCCATAAACGTCAATTTTCCCTTATAACTCCATTATTTTATTTTAATATAGTCAATTACAATGATTAAAGGAAAAAAAAAGTTTATCAGAATTATAATTTAAATTTATATATAAATTTAAATTATAATTCTGATATAACCTTCTATATAATTTTGATATAACTTCCTTTAACAATTGTTTATTGTTTATTCATAAAATTTTATTAATATAAGAGGGCAGAAATTATCATCCTTCACAGCCGTATTATATTATGTTGAAAGTATCACAAAGTTGCTATATTTAAAAATTTCCCAAAAGAAATTTGTACATGTAATGAGTGAATGGAACATATTAACCTTTTTGCACTCGAGGGCTCCAGAGCGGAGCCATTTAAAATTTGTCTTCAAGCTTGAGGGCTCCGCTACAGAGATAATGCAAATAACAATATAAATAATGCGTATATCAAACTTACATGTGAATATGATCTTTTCACTAAAATCGTTTCGAGTTGCTGGTAATGCGAATGAAAAAAATTTGAGTGCAAAGGGGTTAATAAGTGAATAATACTTAGATTATAATATAGTGAGTAATATTTAGGTGAGCACTATTTGAAGAAAAAGCAGAGGTTCCTTTTTTTTATTTATAATGAAGGTAAAAAATTTTAAAACAATATCTGCAAATCAAAGAGGCCCCAGAAAAACTTGCAAACTCCTCTTAGTGTAAGGGGAGGGAGAAAAGATGACTTGTTGACATTTTTTTGATACCTACTTATGAATATAGTTATATTAATAAAGCCTCTATATGATTGCATATTTTCTAGTAGATTTAAAAAAGGCATAGGTTAAAATAACAGCTACATAAAATAACAGCTTGTTAATTAAAATTTTACAACCTTTATTGTTATTATTTTTAAAAAGTTATTAATTGTTATAGGCTTTTTTTCCTCTTTTATTTATTTATTTTTCTTTTCTTTTTAGTGAATATGTAAATAGCAAGTTGTGAGAAATGTTTTTAAATTAATTCTTGCTGTGAAAATTTTTTTTGTTAATTTTGTTGTCACTTCCATGCTTTTCCTCGAAATATTTTCTGTAGATATGTTTTCCTTTAGGGTGGTCACTCAATCTGGAACCAGAAAAAATCGAGGAATTTGATAAAAGGTTAGGATAAACTGTGAAAGTCATGGAATTTTTTGAAGAAAATTGGGAAAAAAATTTGAAGCGACAAAACTGAAAATTTTTAATTTAAATGTTCTAGTCAAACAGATGAAAAGTTGCTATTTTTTTTGCATCTAATGCCATCACCAGATATATATGTACAAAAAATTTTAATTCATGATTTTTGGAATAAGGAACACTTTCTTTGTGTATAAACTTGTATTTTCTTAGCTTATAAAACTGGCAAGTTATAAGCATTTCCTTTCTTATTTGGAATTTTACCTAGGATTTCTAAGTGTGTATTTTTTTTAGATACGAATGAGACAGCTTACGTTTGAATGCAGCAAATTTTTGCTTGTTTGAAATGTGTGCTTTTATCATTGGTAAAGTATGCTTATTTCTTTTAATTTTTTTTCACTCAGACAGTTTCTTTTTTTGCCATATTTTTTTGTTAATTAGTCCTTTATATCGGATGACTGCCCTCATAGTATCATCTATAAGGCATGATTTTCCCAAACATAGATCCTCTTCAAAACTGCTAAATATTTAAAAAAAAAAAAAAAAAAAATTCCTTGTTAATTTTAAGTGCAGCTCAAATTTTCCAGCCTTTTCTAATAATTGAAAACTGTGCAGCTTCAAAAGTTTAGACTTCAAAAAATTAAGCGACACTGAGAAAAATCTTTTTGTGACCAATAAAAATCCATTATGCTGTAAGTTATCTTTGAAAATATGGAAACTGTTTTTGAAAGTTTGAAGAAAAGAAATTTCAGTGAATATGAATAACTGCTGCATTAATAAATTAGAGATTTAATATGTGATAATAGATAATATTATATAGTTTTCAATTCAGATATTTTGAAAATAACTAAATTTGACTTATGTCTTAACATATGTTTTAAAACTAAAAAAAATTTTACTGTGATTTTTTCATCACTTATGAAAATATATTTCATCACTAATGAAATTATACCACCAACTTTGTTTCTCCAAAATAAAAAAAAAAAAAAATCCCTTAAAACTGCAATTTTTTCGCTGGTATTTGCCCTTCCTTTCCCCCAACATTTTTTTTAAAGTGCAGAAAAGTTAATCCTTCATCTGTTGTTATCGTGTCCATGGATTTAAAATATAATTATCAATGTTAGATCAAGTCAAAAAGTCTTCTGGATAGTGGCAAGCAATGGCACCGCCTCACTATACAGGACTTCTCTTTGGCCTTGATTGGCACCATACCCAATTGCAAAACATGAGGGAGGAGTGCTAGGCACTCAAGAATGTGCTTAGGTGTTGGGAAAGCGTTGCGGCAGTTTTTGCAAGGGGATGTATTCCCTGGTCTTGTCTGAGAGAATGTTCATCCCTCTGTAATCCTTCATCTGATTTCAATTTATTCATATTTACTCCTGTTTTTTACAATTTCAGTGCTTGAAAAGAAACTTTGGTGACTTTTCTCATTTATTGGCCTACAAAAGTGTAAATTAAAACTTTTTACATTCAAGGGTAAATCAAAAACTTTACATTCAAAGATCAATTAAGAAAGATAAACAAATGAATCTGTTTAATTACATTAATTTTACAAAGGTTTTGGGAGTGCCTTTAAAAATTTCTGCTTAAAAAATATTTCTGTTAAATTTCCCATTAATCAAAAGGATATCTTGTGGACCCAACAGTTGCATGTAATATCAAAGTTACTCTCAAATGATTATACATGTGTATTCAAATTTTAATATCAAATAATTAGATATTTAGCATTATACAAGGGATAGAATATATGAAAACTTTAGAGAAGATTGCGATACTCCTTCAGTGCAAGTCAGTATATTTCCATGTAAAAGTGAAAGCAGATTATATGACTACTGGTAAATAATCCTAATAATGATAATGACTAATAGCTTGAAAAATCCTCACATTTGCAATAATTTGTTCAATTAATTTTAACACTTTCTCATGGAAACATCTGTTAAAAGGGTTTTTTTTTTATAAATTCAGAATGCATGGTGGAGAATTAGTCTGAAAAAAAAAGTCTTGTTGGGCTGAGCTAAATTTTCGATGCAGTACAAGTAGCTGGAGGCATTTTAAGTACTAAATAACAAAAGCAATACTGAACTATATGAGATCTTCTTACTTCAATTTTGTTGAATCAAATGCAATTATTTTTATTGTTTTTGGAACAAATTTGTAATTTATATGTCAATTACAGGAAGCCCTGAAAGTATTAAATTCCTATACCAGTTGTTTCATTTTAACACTTGTATAGATATTAAATTTTATTAAAAAAGAGAATATTGTTGTTTCATTTACTTAATGTTGTTGCAATTATTTGCATGATACTTTATTTGTTGCTTATTATCATAATTAATGTTGAAGTATTTCAGTATTATGTTGTATCTTGATAATTTAGATCTAGCATTAAAATATTTTTATGAACTAAAGTATTATAAATTGGAAAATGTATATTATCATATTTATTCCAGTGTTTTTGAAATAGTTTGAATAGGTGCTGGTTTTTGCGAATTATTTGGAATGTTTTTAAATGTCACCTGAAAATCTGGGAAAGGCAAGAAATTTTATTTTTTGTCTGGCGGTGGCCATCCTATTGTTTTTATATTCGATTTTCCCCATTTGTATCCTATCATTGCCAAAAGTATAATATACTATTTTTAATATTGATTTTTTTTTTGTAATATTGTTATATTACTAGAATTTATGTTATTGTAAGATTTTAATCACATATAAAAACAAACTGTTACATGTATTAAAAAAATGTGTCGCCTGTGGTAAATGGTCTGTAGATTATAAGAAAAAAAAAAAGTATTGTAGTAATAATATTTTGCCTTTTTTCTTTTGAAAACTTTCTGTATAGGTAGTAATTTGCTAATGTTTTTTTATTCCCCATTCTGAAATCTCTGAATTGTTTATTAAAAATTGAGATTTTAATTTTCATTATGCTATGTGAATTTGCATAATTTATTGTTCAAATATATAGTAATATAGATATTATTTTAATATTCTAAAAATGTATAATGAAAGAAATATAACAGATATTTTCAAAATATTCTACACTGGTAACTAAAAACACATAAGCTTTCAGTGGATTGTAAAAACTCAACTACTTTATTCAAAAACCAAATGCATATACAAATTATTGCATTTCTTTCTTCAAGCAAGCTCACGCCCACACGGATAAGAATGTTTACAAGTTCTCTGATGCTAGCTTAATCTTCGATTTTTTTTTTTTTTTTTTTTTTTTTACATATGATACACCTGGAGCTATTTATCCATGAGGCAACAAAGCCAAAGTATTAGTCATCATTTGTTTGATAATAGATAGTAAATATTGAAAATGCAGTTAATGTTTAATTATACATTATTATTTAAGCTTCTTATTCTATGTTTTAGTCCATCCAGTGAAGACAGCCAAACGAGTGGACGTTTACAAGAGATCTATGCAGAACTTCAACAAATTGAAGCTGATAAGGCTCCTGCAAGAGCATCTGTGATATTGGCTGGATTAGGTTTCTCGTCTGAAATGCAACGAAAAGCTACTAAGTATGATACTTTTTATTATATTGTCTGAAGAAAGTATTAATTTATTATGTGAAAAATATATTATCTTTTTTAAGTTTAATAAAAACTGTGTTGATGATTTTAATTTTGTTTGTTCATTTATATATTTTTTTTTTTTTTTTTTACAATTTGAAAATATCATTGTTAAAAGGCTCGCATTTTGCTATCTGAAAAGTGTTTGATAACTTTATAAATAGTCGACATTTTTAAATTTGTTATACATATTATGTTATAGAGAATTTTCTGGTGGCTGGAGAATGAGAATAGCATTGGCCAGAGCTTTATTTTCAAAGTAAGTGAACTAACTATATTAAGTAAAAAATTTAGTTGTTCTATAAAAAAAAAATTTATTTAACATTTATATTGTTTATTTTTAGGCCAGATCTGCTACTACTTGATGGTAAGTATATTTAAATTTTTGTTTTAAAATATACATATAAATAATTATTTTAATATAACACTAATTAATAATTATTATTAGATTTTTTTTTTTATAAAATTCTCTGCAGGAATGAAGCAATGCATTTTTGTTTTTTGTTAACTTTAGAAATCCCCCAGTCAATGTTCATAGATGTTGTGATCCAAATTGGGCATGCATAAATGAGAATTGTCCATACAGTAAACACTTAACAAAAATTTGTTTTTGAGCAAAGAAATGCTTTTGTAATTAATTAAAGAACTGATTTGTTGACTAACAAACATGGCTTTTCTGATAATGTTGTGAATGTGAGAATGGAAAATAAGTTCATTGTAAAAAATGATGGCTAATACTTGTGTTCTTGTATAAAAAGGTACTAGTTCATAAAAAGTAGTGAATTAAGAAGTATTGATGATATACTGATTAATTTAATTTTCATTAGCAGAGCCTGATTGAAGAAGAGAGATGAAATTTTTGAGGATTGTTAGTAGTGATTAATTAGTTTAGATTATGTTAGTCTTTAATGATAGTTATCTTGATTTTGATCATTGCAGTGTTACCAGTATATATTGCTGTGTGGATATTAGGTGATAGTCAGAAATCTTTATGTAGAGGCTAAAAAAAAAAGCAATGGAAGAAGTAATCTTTGGGATAACCATTGGCGATGTTTACGTATAGCTTTGTATTTTAAGCAGAAGTTATAAGACTATTAACAGTAATAATAGTGTATAATTAAGTAATTAAAGGCAATAAAAGACTATTAAAAGTGCTTATAGACACATTGCAATTTGAGTTGGATTAATCCACAAAATCCATTATGGCAAATCTTATCAAATGCTTTCACAACATTATAGGAAAAAATACTGATATTAAATTATTTTAAGAAACCATTGTGGATTAATTCGGTGACTAATGAACTGATTAATCATGTTTGAGTCACTTACTAAAACTGAATTATTTCAGGTTAGAGATGTTTTCTATGCAAAAATAATTTATTCCATTTAAAATTCTTGTTTGTAAACTTTCAGATGTTACTAAGTAGTGAAATTGGTTTATAATTTTACTAGTAAAATTATAAACCAATTTCACTATATCAAGTAATCAATTAACTACTAAATTAATCAAATTAATCAATTAACTACTTAATCAAATCAATTACAATTTCATTACTAAAGTTTAATCATATTTATTTTTATGGATTTGTATAATAATTGGGGTCTTCCAGCAAATAAGAACGTGCAAAAGGTGGAGAAAATTATTTAGAATGGTGAGTCAATGTATGAATTTATGTGGAAGTTATTCAGGCATTTGCTTGAAAGATCATGGTCTGTTTTGATAAATCCTTGAACAAGGTTTCAAAAAGGCAACAAATAGATGTAGCTGATTTTTGGGGCTGAAAAGAAATTGTGTCATTAAAATATTGGAATTTTTTCTTCTTCTTTTCTTAAGTTTTAAGAATGGAGATAAGATTTAAAATTAAAGATTTCAATTATCAAAAGATAATTCAAGTTTCAGAGCATTACCCAAATGTACAGTGGACTTTCCTAGATCTGTTTGTATCTGATTTGAAAAGTTTAAGAGGAACCTGAAATCATAAATATTATCTCATAACAGTTTCATGTGGCTCTTCAGTATGATTTTCTGAAAGCAGAGTGGTAAAGTTTTTCATTTTTAGAAGGTGATTTATAATGTTTTCATTCTTCCAATTTCTAAAAACGTTTCTAGCAGTTTAGATATAAATGTTACCTATCAAAATTTTTTTAGCAAGAAAGCAATAATAATTATTCCATATCTGAAAAAAAAAAATTTCAAAGAAAGTAAAGGGAAGCCTGTGGAATGTTTTGAAATACACAAACTCCACTTTTTTGATAGCTGATACTCATTGAACCATTCAATATAATTTTTCATACATCAATGTCTCTCTGGATACATCTCATTTAGATGTGCACAGGTATCTCAACCCTGGAGTAGCCCACTGATCATAGCCTTCACTCTTTTGTCTTCACTTTATTTTTTTTTTGTCATAGAGATCACAGACCTTATTGTTATCATAACATTCTGATAATCGAATTATTTTATTAATTTATGCATTTTGGAAATTTTGTCATTGATTTTTCTCACAAAATCAAACTTTTTCATCATGTTCATATTTATTTCTTATTATATTCTTATAATGTATTACTTTTTCGTTTTTCTGATAAGTTTTGATATGTAAGGTTAAGTAATTTATATTCAATTTTATAATCATAAGAAAGCTTAATTGTGAGTGTTTATTAGCAGTAGCCTAAATAAGATTGATTTTTGTCAGAATGTTTATGTAAACAAAATTGACTAGAATTTCTTAAATTTTTACAATAAATTTTTGTGTGTGTATGTATGTCATTAGCACTAAGATTGACTGCATGTAATTTTCCATGTGATAGTTGGAATTTCCTTTGGTGTTCTCATTGCTCATCAGTGTTTTAATTTTTGTATTAGATAACTTATTGTAATAAACAAATGACCAGACATCTTAACATGTCTGACCTTTGGTAACAACTGTCACAAGCGATGAAATGGAGTGTGTGTTGAAACATCTGATTTAGTCACTTTTTTAAAAAAAAAATGTGTTCATATGTCGACTTTTATTTTCATAATTGTCATGAAAAATCAGGCAGAAGGAAAAAAAGATTTGCAGCTTGGTGTTAACCTTGTAATTAATAATAAAGATTATTTAAGCTTTAACTGTCAGGGTATTTAGTAACTGTATTTTGGAAATTAATTTAGAAATTACTCGTATAGAATAACTGAATAAGTGATATAATATTCATTTTGTTATGCTTATTATTTAGTCACTTATTACAAAAAAAGTCATATAATTTTTTAGTTATTAATAAACGTTTTTAGAATTTACACCTTAAATTATAAATAATATACTTAATTTTTTATTTTATAGAACCTACTAACATGTTGGATATGAAAGCAATTATCTGGTTAGAAAATTATTTACAGGTATGATGCTATATTGTACATTTTTTTAAAAATAAAACTTAAACAATATATACTTTATATATGAAATTTAGTGAATCAATTTGATTCTTTAAATTTGATCTTTGTTTTTAAAATTTTACATTTCCGGCTTTAAATCCTCAACTTTTTATAACTTAAAAATGACTCATTTGATCTCCTCTTAATAAATTTATTGTTATAGCCAAAGATGAACTTCATTGTCTCATTAAATGAATATTAAAGAATGCAAAATAATGTGTAATTTATTTCTACTGTAAAGATTAAACTTTCTCTTTAAAATTCTATAGTCAGAAAGTCCAATAAGTGTACCATCTTTTAATTGTTCAGATCTTCAAATTGAATGTTTAATATAAAATAACGGAAAAATTATGGTTGAGGTTAATAGCAAAGCAGCTTTTTAAATAATGTTAAATGATTGGTTATATATATTAAAAATAAAAATTAATAGTTTAATTGCATTCAATTTCATTTAAACAAACTGCCAAGAGAAATGAAAATATCAAGTTATTTGATGACATTTTATTACTAATATTTGTATTCATATGCTTGAAGTTATTAAAATATGCATTTTTTTTTTTTTTTATCATTATTATAGACCTGGGAATCAACCATTTTAGTTGTTTCTCACGATCGACGTTTCCTTGATACTGTTGCTACAGATATTTTACATTTTCACTCACAACACATTGAAGGATACAGAGGCAATTATGAAAATTTTGTGAAAACAATGACTGAAAAACTGAAACATCAACAAAGAGAATATGAAGCTCAGCAGCAATACAAAGCTCATGTACAAGTATGTTATCTGAACATTATTATTTTAATACATAGAATTGTAACTGATATTTAGTGTTTTGTATGCTTGTATAAATCAACCTGGAAATCAGGAAAAGTCAGGCAATTTGTGGTAAGGAATTTTCGAAAAAATTTGGGGGCGAGAAAAGAAATAAACTGGAAAAATTAAATTTTTAAAATACAAAATTCTATATCCAAACAGTAGAAAATTTGCCAAATTGTAGTAATTCAGTGCCATCACCATATCTACCTATAAAAAATATATTTATACATAAAAAGTTATATAATCTTGTGCCAGGGTATTTCATGCAAAAGCTGGACAGTAATGGCATTTGGTTTATGTTATATTTTTTTTTTAAATGCTAGGCTCTGAAGTCTACCAAAATTCTTTTAAAAGTGTGAGAAGTTTATCCTTCATCTGATTTTCAGAATTTATTTATGTTTATCCATGCTTCTTCTTTTGTTCAGTCTGCATTGCAAAAAAAAAAACATTTTCAACTGTTTTGTGATTGGAACTGGAATTATACTCATAAAAAATCATGTTTTCCTGGCAGAACCTACAAATGTTGATGGTAATTTATTTAAAAGGAAACATATACCACATACATGAGTACATTTTTTTTTTTGGGTATAATTTCTGTTTCTGAGTATATTCAATTAATAGCTATATTCAAATATGATCATTTAAGTAAAGAACTTTTATAATTCATAAGAACTGATTTAAAAATATCCTTGTATGGTGTCCTGGATTTATGTGAATGATTTGGAAATTTTCTAAATTTTATCTAGAAAAGTCAATTTTTACTTTGTCCGGAGAGTGGCCATTGTTATCTAAACTTTATTACTCTGCTGTATATATATGCATAAAATGCTTTTTAATTATAAAATTTTTATGTTTAAATTTATCTTCAAATCTATAAAATGCAGTAGATGTTCCATTTTTTCTTCCTTTTTATAAAAAAGTAAAGAAGTTTAAAATAAAGTTTCATTTATATATATTTATTAATAAGCAGTTTAATTAATATATTAAAAAAATTATTCATGTTATTTTTCTTTCAGGAGTTTATTGATAAATTTCGTTATAATGCCAAAAGAGCTTCTTTGGTGCAAAGCAAGTTAAAAATGCTAGAGAAATTGTAAGTAAAGTATATAAAAAATTGTAAGCTTATTTCTATTGTTATTAGAAATATGCTTACAATTTCTTATGTTATTGCATTTTTTCCCTATATTAAACTAAATTTTCTGATAATGATAATTTTATACTTTGACTTTATGGAAGTTATTATAATTGAATAGAACAGTGGTTAATTCTTATACTTCCTTTCTTTTTTCCCTTCTATTTTTAGCATACTTTATAAGAGTATAAATTTGCATGTCATAACAAAAGAGTTATATATTTACCAGAAAGATAGAACTGATAAGATGATTACAATATATTAATGAAATAAAACACATTCCATTTTGTAACTATGCAATAAATTGAACATAATTTGTATGATTATCATAATATGTTTGATTATTAATTTATTCAATCATTTATATATCCCCTTTAGACCAGAATTAAAACCTGTAGAAAAAGAATCAGCAGTTGTTTTACGGTTTCCAAATCCTGAATTTTTGCAACCACCAGTACTACAGTTAGATGAAGTTACTTTTTCATATTCTTCTTCACCAACAATAGTATTGAATAATGTTAATCTTTCTGCAAATATGGGTTCTAGAATATGTATTGTAAGTTATATTCAGTTACAGATTTTATTTTAGTATATATCTGTGTTGTGTTATTATAAATTCATTTAGAATATGCTCTTTAAAAAATGTTAATTAAAAAATATTTTTTTATATTTAAAAATTGTTATTTTTGAATATGAAATATTTTAATGAACAGATTTATCTAAATATTTCTTGAAACAATTCTTACTTTGTTTTAAAAATTCAAATATAACATTAGTAGATTTTGTATTTGATAGTGTTTTTAAAGGTTATATTTAAATGTTGTTTGCTAATAAATATTTTTCTTAACTTTCCAATATAATATATGTTTTGAAGATTTTAATATTAAATTGTTATTTTAGGTTGGGGATAATGGATCTGGTAAAACTACATTATTAAAATTATTAATAGGAGATCTAGAACCCACTAAAGGAATTCGTCATTCTCATAGAAATTTAGTTGTTGGTTATTTTACACAACATCACGTTGATCAACTAGATATGAATCTTAGCTCACTGGAATTCCTTGCAAAAAGATTTCCTGGTATTTTTTTTATTTTTTTTTAGTTCTTTAGCTTATGTATTAAAGTTGTGATTTCTCTTAAATGAAGGGAGATTTTCTTAGTATATGCAATGCATTTTTGATGTGATACATTTAGCTTAATGCAAGAAAATTGTAGTTTGAATTAAGTAAAACAGTATTGCTTTATTAAAATCAAAAATTTGGCAATGACTTTATTTTAAAAGTATATAAAAATTGAAAATAATTTATTGATAATGTTTACAATAATTCATCATTAAGATTACTATTTTTAAAAATATTTTTTGTTGCTTAGGTAAGTCATCTGAAGAATATCGAAGGCAACTAGGTTGCTTTGGTGTTACTGGGGATTTAGCATTGCAATCTGTTGCTAGTTTATCTGGAGGACAAAAAGTAGAGTTGCATTTGCAGCTATGGCGATGTTACAGTAAGACCGTTTGCTATAAATATTTAATATTAATTGTAGATTAGGATGCACAAGATTTATTATATAGCTGAGCCTCTTTATATTGCACATATGTTAATATCACATTATTTTTAGAAGAAAAATCATACAATCTAGAATTAAATTGTTTTATGCCATGCTTTCAGTAAAAAAATTTTTTTCTTTGTTGCCAGATATGTGCAAGATAAAAAGGTCTACTGTATTTGTATGTTGGTATAATTTTTGAAATAAACCTTTTAAACTACAAATAAAAATCATTTATTAGATTTTGAAATTCTATATGCCAACTGCTTCACCTGAAAGCAAGCAAAAATTCATTTCTCATGACTATTGCATTGTTCTAAAAAATAATTTATTTCATGACAATATCTGTTCTTAGACAAGTATGAAAAATGATCTCAAATTTAGCATTTATTTTGAGTAGAGATACTAATTTCATATAGATATGTTATTTTCTTCTACCATGATTTGAGCTGTTTTTTCAATCTCTGGTTGATGATGTCAAATAGTTTTAACAATCATGATAAACTATTTTAATAGATCATAGATTTAAAACACTGATAACTGTATTTCTAGGCTTGTGGTCAGCATTTCATATATAAGATAAAACAATGATATTTTTGTCATCTCTGCTTCAGATAAATTAAATGCATTAAAGTAATACAATTAATTTAATTACTGTTCTTGACGTATCTGAATGTTATATGCTATAGTTAGTATTTTGATGAAGTTTCTTTATCATCTAACATTTTGCATAAAATTGCTATTTTATTTAATTGTACTTTTTACAGTAATTTAAAAATTAGTTTCCATATATATGAATTTTACAGGAAATAGATTGTAAAATTGCTGTCATAATAGTTTTAATTTAAAACCACATTCTCACTATTGATTAGTATGGCAAGAAATATCAAGTCATAGGAAATTCAACCTCTTATCCCAATATTCATCATATGATTTTTCTTAAGCTAATAAACAGTTATTTGTAACAACACACATTTTTTTTAATTATTCTAAATAGCTATTACTAATATTTTAGCAGATATCATTCAAACATTTGAAGTGTCTTGAATGATGACATAGTTATGGAACAATTTCTAAACTACAGGTGTAACCAGGAAGCGTATCCTAGATAACCAAGAACTACAACATATACAGTGAGTGTAAAAAGTATTCGTACAGTATGACAATTGATTTAAAAGAGATCCGTTCATAAAAATTATAAACATAAATTCCGTTTTAATTAATTATAAATATATAATAGAACATATTTTCACGTGAAATTGGCACAAAAATAATTTTATATATGAATAAATATTTACAAAACTGAAACAATCAAACATCTTGTGGTGTAAAAAGTATTTGTACATCAGGCATATATTGGCCAATACAATAATAATATTTCAGCTAATACCTTGTAGGATATCCTTTAGCTCGAATAACTGCCTTGAGTCTCTTTGGCATCGATTCCACTAATTTTGCTGTTATTGAGCTAGATATGGCGTCCCATTCTTGGTTAAGAGCCGATTCAAATCATTTTTATTAGAAATATGTCTGGATCTAATATTTTTATCAAGAATGTCCCATAAATTCTCAATGGGGTTTATCCGGCGATTGAGGAGGAAATTTCATGAACTTTGGGGTATTATATAGTATCCAGTCTTGTTTCGGGCTGTGTGCTTGGGGTCGTGTCGTTATCATGCATGAAAACATAATCACCATTCAAGCCCATTTTTGTTGCACTAGATTCTAAATTATTTTTAAAATGTCAATATAAAGTTGATGATTCATAATGCCTTTTAATAAAGACTAATTTGCCCATCCCAGAAGCACAACCCCCAAACAAGCAGACTACCACCCCCATGTTTCACTGTTGGCACCTAATTCTTAGGATGCATTTCTGTATTGCGCTGTCACCATACCATTCGTCTCCGTCAAATCCAAATATGTTTATTTACTTACTTCTGTAAAAGAATAATCTTTTCAGAAATCTGGACTTTCATTAAAGTATTGCTTGGCGAAAGACAATCGCAGCTTCAGATTCTTCTCACTAACAAGAAATTTAGATCTGCATAGCGTGGCTCAATGGGAAACCTTTCATTTCTGCATACATTTCTAACAGTACTTACGGAGACTGCAGTTCCCATGTTCTTTAGTTCTGATGTTAATGTAGGAGCACTTATTTTGGGATCGTTCTTTAATGAACGTACCAGAAGCAAGATCTGTCAGATGATGTCAATAGATATGGTAGCCTGAGTATGCGAGAACTGTTTTCAACCTTTCCAGTGGCAGCAAACTTTTTTTTTTATGATTGAGCTGCACAGTTGAATGGGGTCTGACCAGATCAAGAAATCTTATCTTTTTTTGATTTACCATTTTTAGGAGCTTTAAAATCAGTTCTCTTTCGGAAACACTTCTCTTTACTTTCGACCCATTACAGAATTTGTTTCTCACTACATTAAAATTTCCACTGATAAATCTTTTAAGTAACTTACAAGATGACGTCAATTAACTACATCATAATGGCTAAACCAATCACAAAATAACTAAAAAAAATTTGCAGTTCTTTTTGTGTACAAATATACACCACAAGATGTTGGATTGTTTCAGTTTTTGTAAATATTTATTCATGTATAAAATTATGTTTTGTGTCAATTTCATGAAACTAGTGAAAATATGTTGTATTATATATTTAATTTTATGAACGGATCTTAAATCAATTGTACTGTACGAGATACTTTTTTATACTCACTGTACTCAGGCTCGTCATAATTATACATACTTTCATTTAGACTCCCTGTTACTTCTGAGATAAAATTTTACCAGAAGCTTCCTGATAAATTTTTTTAAATAGATAACACCACAGAGTTTAGCATATAAGGATTTTTAGTAAGAGGGTCAAACAGAGTGTGGCTAGTAAGGTCATTGGTCAGTTTGGGAGTCATTGCATGATGTCATCTTCTTCACTGCTTTTAAAATCATTATTGAAAGGTGAATGAGATTTGTTGCTAGAAAGCCTTGATTAACCACCTCATTTTTGGCTTTATAATATTAAGCAGATTCTGAAAATATCTGTTATGGTACTGTTTCATAATATTGGGCATTAAGTATACAAATTATTTGGAGATATATTTATACACTGGTCATTTGCATCCTTGTAAAAAATTATATATATATAATTAATTCTTTTGTTGTGCCTCAAAATCAAACATTCATAGAATGAATTTCTTAATGATAATTGTTTTTATTGACAGTCCTCATTTTTTGATCCTTGATGAACCTACAAATCATCTGGATGTAGAAACTGTTGAAGCATTAGGCATTGCTTTTACAAAATTTCTCAGTAAGTATTGTGTTTAAGATTTTCTTGCAATTTTTATACTTTTATTGTAAATTGTTATATATCAATTTTTTATTTTAGGGAGGGGTTGTTCTTATCTCACGATGAACAATTAGTGAAATAGTCTGTCAGGAACTTTGGGTGTGTAGAAATGGTTCTGTAACTTCAATATCAGGATTTTCACAATACAGAAAAATTGTTGAAGATGAATTAGGCACAAGTTTAAATCATTAATTTATTTTTTTTTTTTTACTGTAAAATTTTAAATAAACATTTATTTAATACATTGCATTAATATTATTTTGCATCAAAACCTAGATGCATACTTTCAGTTGCAATATCAACTAAATACAGTTAAAAAAAAGTGGTAAAAGCATTACTGGCCGACCCTGGCGGGATTGTTTTTGACATCATGTAATTATATCTGCTTCTTTAACAAAGACAATAATTAAAACATTTATGTAATGACGTTCCTTCAATGTGAAAAGCCTTTAAAACAATGTGAACACAGACATTTTCCTCCTTTAATGACTAATTGTGTGTGTTAGAAATGCAAATCATAAATTTTAAAATGGCATGTGAATTCATAACATTTTGGGTACTTCATACATCTAAGAAGCTAATGCTTTAAGGAATATAAAATTATATAACCCACTTTATTATTAAATAAATATTGACAAATGGTAATTGATAAATTCTTTTATTTAACTGCAAACCTGATTCATGGCATCTGAGATTGAATCACAAATCAGACGCTTTTTGTCTTCCGGTTCTCAGACCAGAAGGCGATTAAGGATATCGTCAATACCACCTTCATTTTACTGTTCACTTTTAAGAAACTTTGTTTTTTCCTTATAAAAAAATTCATTCATATTTAAATTTAATATTAGATCTATATAAGAAAACATTTTTTAAAAAACCCCTTAATCCCTCTAGGTTTTCTTTAAACAATTCAAATCTAAATATTTATACAAGCAATACATG
>BPLR01018608.1:0-27249 GCA_021605095.1 Caerostris extrusa
TTTCAGTTAGAAAACAACAAGGTGCAGTTTTGGTGATCAAAACAAAAAGAGCTTAACATCAAATTCATATAAAAGTATAACTTCATGAATCAAGTTCATTAGACATTAGAAAAACATTGGTAAGTGCTCAAATTTAAGACGTGACTAAACCTAAATTAGCCAAATGAATCATCTCATGTGTTGAAGAGGAATGGGAAATTAATTACGTGAAAATGCAAGGCGTTTGCAATGAAGTGGTGATTATAAATTTCTTTTCGTCAATCTTCAATTTGCTTTTAAAATATGAAGCTTCTTGTTTTCAGTTGAAT
The DNA here is from genome assembly GCA_021605095.1 of Caerostris extrusa. Taxonomy (NCBI): domain Eukaryota; kingdom Metazoa; phylum Arthropoda; class Arachnida; order Araneae; family Araneidae; genus Caerostris; species Caerostris extrusa. Next base: position 309 of record BPLR01018608.1, read on the forward strand.
GTGTTAAAAAAGGCAATTTCTTTTGACTTCAGTTTTTTTAATACCGTCTCAGACTTTATAAAAACTTAATAGTTAATTTTATTTTTTGGTGTAAGTTTTTATGCAAACTTTATTTTTTAGAGAAAGAAATTTTAAATTGTTATATTCTTACTTGAAGCAGGTTCAAAAAAAATTTAAAAATTAATTAATAGAGGAAGGGCGACTCAACAAATCATGGAACAAATTTTAAGTGTTAGTGCAACTTACTAAAATTTTTTTTTTGTACAGGAATGTATAACCAGAAAGGCCGAGTTGTGGAATAAAAAGACATTAAAACAAAAATTCAGGGGCCTGATGGCCGAAAGTGGCTTGCGCTCCGGCGCTCGGTACCATAGGTTTCGGGCTTAAATCTCGGCTGGCCCATGGGTGTATGTAGTGATTCGGAATCCACTTTAAACCGTTGGTCCCGGTCCTAATAGGACCGTAGAGCGTTGTGGGGGCGTTGTTACTACGCGTCCGTGGCTTATCTTCAAGTTCCACGCGCCCCTGAATAATGCAAAGTGAGTAAGTCGGTGCTGCGCTTGCTTTAAGGTATCAAAGACAATCTTCTTTCCGTGTCTTTATTTTATCTAAATTTTTTTTTTTCGTTCTAATGCAGATGGCAACTACTTAGACAATTGTCTTTGATGCTTTAAGGCAAGCGCTGCACAGACATTACTCACTTTACAGTAACAACGCCTCCACAACGCTCTACGATCCTGTTAGATCGGAACCTACAGTTTAAAGTGGATTCCTAATCATTACATCCACCACTGCCATGGTACCTGCCGGGACTCGAACCCGAAACCTGTGGTACCGAGGAGTACCAGAGTGTTAGTCACTCGGCCATCAGGCCTCCCCCCCCATATCCAAAATATATCCAATACAATATTTAGTCATTATATGAACTACAAAATTAAAATTTTATACATTGAACATTAATTTGATTATTCTTGAATTTTTAATTGAATATACTTGCATTGATAAAAAAAAAAAACGCAGCCTAAACGGAAAATTAATAATGATGGTTAAAACAGGTTGTAACAAGCTATTGGATTGCAAGAAAAATTACACATGAATCTTATCGTTTAACAAAAGTAGACATCACGCTGCCTCTGCGATTTGGAAGTTTAAAAAAAAATAGTTACGAACTATACATACGCCGTATTCCTACATTGAACTGAACTCCAAATAGTTAACGATAACCACTGGGGAAACACGAGTCCCGCTGTGTCGGGATTTAATAGTTAATGTCAACAAATATCCGAGTGTAGACCAAACAATCATACAGTGAATGGCTCTATCGGTGCTGGATTATTGAAACTAACGGACCGTTGAATGCCGGATAAAAAAACCTTATGTATTATGCTTAAGTACTGATATTATTATTATTTTTGTTATTCATTGGCGCTACAGCCCCACGGTAGATCAAGGCTTTTTACCTAATGTCAGATTTCGAAATGTTTTCTTTTCACGGGAAGGGGGTTGCCACCCCTACGCCCAACTCTCTACAATCATATCAGACCTAGACCTCTGCCTCAAAGTGGATTCGAAACACTGCAAACATCCATGGCACCGCCGGGACTCTATCCCGAAAGATGTGGCACCGAGTCTTTCGTCTACACTAGTTACTCGGCCATTAAGCCCCTTATATTATTAGAATTTCTCAATTATTATTAGAATTAGCTTCTTGTGTAAGATTTATCCAAATTAAAAATAAATTCAGATTTCAGAATTCCCATTTTTTTTATTTGTCACTTACACATAAACTTTTATTGGAACTCTAGATTAACGGAAGTTCCACTAGTTCTAGTAGAATCCACTTTCTCAAAATTTTATAAGCCAAAAACTCAAGTCTCAGAAGTTGAGAAGGCATCATTAATTTTTAATGCGAAGTCGCTTTCAAATGCAACTAGACTTTTTTTTCTTTTAATATAATCTTTATTTTTATATATGCATTTGACAAATAATGTCTCTGACATTTGAATAATAATAATCTTCAATTCTCATAGAAGAGACCTGTCAAGTTGTTTTTGACCTGTCATTTTGACGTGAAAAAAAAATTTTCAATACTGTGTTTCGCGATTTGACGAATGATTTTACGTTATTAGATAATTTTTTATTATCTTTTTAAATATAAACTATACATTTTTCATAGTAATGTCTGGTGTTTTAAAGAAAGATAAAACAAATTTTGATGTTATTTGCAAGAAGCTCAGAATTGTTAAAATAAAAATATTCCAAGTCAATTTTAATATCACTTTTTGTCAAAAAGTCTAGACAAATGTTTTTCATTGATAGTTTAACAAAAACAAAGCAATTTTTTAACAATACATGCTGTCACATATCTCCTATAACCACTGAAATTGTTAAGGCTTAACTACATGTTGTTATCACCATAGCCGAACACATTTACTTTAAATAATCTTAAAAGTAAACAAACCTACTCAAATCTGAGAGGGTTCTATTTTTAGGTATCATTAGTTAAAGTCAACTATTATTTTGGATAATTTATTATTATTACCGAGTTAAAAATTTGGAATAAAATTATATTTTTAATGAATGTATTTTAAGCATAGTATTGTTTATTGTGCTCATCAATGATGGAACTTCTGTAGTTATTTTAATATTATTTCGAGCTGTATTGAAAACATTTATCACAGTTTTCCCATTAAGCTTTTGCTTCATTTAGTTTTTGGTTTTCATTCATTAATTTTAGTGGAATTTTTCACTATCCTAGTAATTCTTTCTCTTCTACATTTGTGTTACAGTGGAACATCATTTTGTATATTTCTACACGTATTATGATTTTACATGATAATTTCTGGGAAACTAGATCATAAGAATCAAATTAATTTGAAATATTAAATTGAATTTTCAAATTTCGATTTTATTTTCTATTTAATAACTCATTATAAATCAATAATTTCTTCACACTAAAAATACTAAAACTTCTAAACACTAGAAATACAAGTTTATAATAAAGTTTTGTATCTCGATAACTATTTAGAATAACAAATATAAATGTAAAATTTTATAATTTAACATTAACTAATCTGGGCCTGAATAGCCGAGTGGCGGTGCCATGGATGTTTGTAGTGGTTCGGAATACATTTTAAACCGTAGGTCCCTGTCCTAACAGGATCGTAGAGAGTTGCGGGGGTGTTGTTACTCCGCGTCCGTGGCTTATCTTCAAGTTACACGCCCCCTGGGTAATGCAAAAGTGAGTAATGTCTGTGCAGCGCTTGCCTTAAAGCATCCAAGACATCCAAGCATTAGAGACCAAGCTGTCTAAGTGTTTGCCAGCTGTATTAGAACAAAAAAAAAAAACATTAACTAAACTTAGTGTTTCAAAACGTATATGTTTTGTTCAATTTTTTACAAAATTTTATTTTAATACATGCGGTATTTATTATTCATATCAATTCCATTCTTCATATTTATTCTTCATTCAACATATATAATTTTCTTTACAATTTATGAGAAGGATTAAATTATAAATTTGAAACAAATAATAATTATTTTTTTAAAATTCAAATTCACTTTAAATTCGTTTTGATATGAAATAAAGCTTACAACGCAGTTTTTAGAAAAAGAAATTTAATAGAGAATTGCCGTGTAACTTGAGAGCATAATATGGTAAAAAAAAAAAAAATTATAATCGGCTGTACAGGTTACAAATAAAATACAGGTCACCCGTAAAATTTAGAATTTAATGCAAGAATAAAACTCATAACAGCAATGTTAAACAAACAATAAGTATCAATTACTCATATGTAGGCAATAAATTTTGTTCATCAGTTATCATTCAAAGTATAAAAAAAAAAATATATAAAAAAAAACCCTACTGAATTCCGAACAATTTTATAAAAAAAATCACGCGAAAGAAATTTCATAAATCCAATAAGAATGCCTCGTAATCATATCTTTCAACAATGTTTTTAAATGTAATACTTCAAGAGAGAAATTTTTTAAATTACTTTATAAGAATTCTTGAAAGTTTATTAACTTTTTGGCTCGTAAGAAAAACTAGTTGCAACACTATATTTCGCTTATAACACGCTTTTATGAATTAGTATCATAAAATTTTCAACTGTCAATATGAAAACCAAAATAATGAGTAGGAGGAACAACAATGTAGTTTCATCGTAAGGTATTTCCGAGGGAGAAAACTCCATTGTTCAACGTTAACTTTTGCATTAGTTTCACAAATATTTCACCTTCCCCAAAACGAGCGGCAATTTTTTAGATTGTCACTTTGGGCTCAGACTGTTAATTAAAACAATTATAACATCCGCCATGTTCATAAGGGAGGTTCTTGCCTGCTTTCATAGCCCATTAGAATGTTATCTAAAAGTTTCGAGACAGAAATGGAAGGCACGAGATTTACTTCAAATATTTTCGTGTTGGCCGCATACTTCCTGGGTAAAATGGTAAAAGACACATAGTTTGTGTAATGGTTGTCTTGGAACATTGTCTCATAAATATGGTTGAGTTTGATTTGATATTTCATAATAACGCAGATAGTTCATTTGATGTTTTCTGTGAAAATTAATAGATTTTCTGTTTATTTTTTTTTATTGAAGAAGTTTATATCTTGTAATATTATATCCATAATTTAAGCCAACGGTGCTTTGATTGTGGTACAGGTATTTTAAAAAAAAAAAAAGGGAATGTGTTGAATATTGTAATAATAAAAGAAACTTGTTCTCTATATTTTCTAAAAATTTTAAGAATATTTTGTTATGATCCGTACTTTTAAAATTATTAAAAGTAACATTAATATTTCATCACGATTTTTTAAAAGATAATTTTTAGTCAATAAATCTAGTGCGATAAATAAATTAAAATCAAATCCTTCTTATTCAAATTCGTAAGTGGACTAAAAATTAAATCATTATTAGTCAAAATCAAAAGTGGATTAAATTAAATCATTATTAGTCAAAATCAAAAGTGGATTAAAAATTAAATCATTATCAGTCAAAATCAAAAGTGGACTAAAATAAACCAATAAGAAACGTTGAAAGTGGTCGAGGACATCGCTGATCCACTTTCTCCAAGCGTAATAATCCTTGACTTTTAAGGATTAAAAAAATGGAAATTGGAAAACTGATAACTGGAAACGGAAAACTGAAAACTGATAGTTAACAAACAGTCGCTCTGGTTAGAAAAATTGCTTTTTATATAAATTTTTTTCAACACTGTTTTTAGATGTGATACTTCAAGAGAGAAAATTTAAATTTTATAAGAATTCTTGAAAATTTATTAACTTTTGGTTCGTAAGAAAAACTATTTGCAACGATAGATTCGTTTGACAACAATACGCTTTTATGAATTAGTATCATAAAATTTTCAACTGTCAATATGAAAACCAAAATAATGAGCAGAAGGAACAAAAATGTAGTTTCATCGTAAGGTATTTTCCGAGGAAGAAAATCTATTGTTCCACATCGTCTTTCATTAGTTTCACAAATATTTCAGCCACCCAAAACGAGCGGCAATTTTAGATTGTCACTTTGGGCTGAGACTGCTAATTAAAACACTTATAATATCCGCCATGTTCATAAGGGGTGGAGGTTCTTGCTTGCTTTCATAACCAATTAGAATGTTATCTGAAAGTTCCAGAAACAGAAATAGAAGGCATAAGATTTACTCAAAATATTTTCGTGTTGTGGCTGCATACTTCCAGGGTAAAATGGTTGAAGACACATAGTTTGTGTAATGGTTGTCTTGGAACATTGTCTCATAAATAGGGTAGCGTTTGATTTGATATTTTATGATAACGCCGTAAGTTCATATGATGTTTTCAGTGGTAATTAATAGAATTTCAGTTTTTTTTTTTTTTTATTAAAAATGTTTAGAACTTATAATATTATATCAATAATTTACACCAACGTTGCTTTGATGGTGATGCAGGCATTTAAAAAAAAGTGGTATGTTGTGTTGATTATTGTAATAATAAAAAGAAACTTGTTCGGTAAATTTTTTTAAATTTTTAATGAATATTTGTTATAATCCCCACTTTAAAAGGGTTACAATAATATTATTTCATCGCGATTTTTTAAAAAAGAAAATTTTTAATTCATCAGTCATACCTTACTATGTGTGTTGAATAAATTAAAATCAATTTTATTATTAGTCAAAATCAAAATTGCACTAAAATCGAATCATATGTGGTTAAACTAAAAATAATTACTTCATATGATTTTTAATAATCGTAAAGGAAAGACTCGTATTTCTTTTTATATGAAATCATGTGAAGGTAATTTAAATAAACCATTAAGAATACCTCGAGAAAGATTAATAAATAAACCAATAAGAAACGTTGGGTCCAAGTGGTCCAGGACATCTCTGATTCCCTCTTCTCAAAACAATATCCATATATTTCATTGGTAATACAAATGGAAATTGGAATGCATAAACGAGTTAATAAATAGGCGCTCTGCTTAGAAAAATTGTTTTTACATAAATTTTCAACTAAGTTTTTAAATTTAATACTTCAAGACAGAAATTTTAAATTTATTTTATTATAATTCTTGAAACATTAACTTTTGGCTCATAAGAAAAAATAGGTACAACACTATAATTCGTTGGTAACACGCTTTTATGAATTAGTATCAAAATTTTCAACTGTCCCCATGAAAACTAAAATAATGAGTAGGAGGAACAACAATGGTAGTTTCATCGCAAGGTATTTAACAAGGCAGAAAATCTATTGTTCCACATCATCTTTCATTAGTTTCACAAATATTTAACCCTCCCAAAATGAGCGGCAATTTTTAGATTGTCACTTTGGGCTCAGGCTAATTGAAAACATATAATATCCGCCATGATTTAAGGGAGTTCTTGCTTGCTTTCATAACCCATTAGAATGTTATCTAAAAGTTTCAAGACAGAAATGGAAGCCACGAGATTTACTCAAAATATTTTCGTGTTGTGGCTACGTACTTCTGGGGTAAAATGGTGAAAGACACATAGTTTGTGTATTGGTTGTCTTGGAACATTGTCTCATAAATATGGTCGCGTTTCATTTGATATTCTATGATAGCACTATAAGTTCATTTGATGTTTTCAGTGGTAATTAATTAAGTAAAGTGGGTATTTCAGTGGTAATTCTGTTTTTGTCTTTATTAAAAATATTTAGAACTTAGAATATTATATCAATAATTTAAGCCAACGTTGTTTTGATTGGGATAAAGGCATTTAAAAAAAATTGACATTTTGTGTTAAATAATGTAATATTAAAAGAAATTTGTTCTTTTAACCTTTTTTTGAGGTAAACATTTTTAATATATGTATTGTTATACTTCCCACTTTAAAAAATGGTTAAAATGATTATAATATTATTTCATCACTATTTTTTAAAAAAAAATAGTTTAGTTCATATATCATACAATACTAAGTGTGATAAATCTAAAATCAATTCTACTCAGTCAAAATCTAAATGGACTAAAATCAAATCCTACGTAGTGAAAATCCTAAATGGACTAAAATGAAATCCCCACTTAGTGAAAATCCTAAATGAACTAAAAAATTGACATTTTGTTTCTCAGAACTGAATATTTTGTGCTAACTTAGTTCAAAGTATGTGATACTATTGAAAAATAAAATCTTTCTTAAAAATAGTAACAATAATTATTTTGTTTAACAATTTTAAGGCTGAAATAAACTTTTATTTGTATCAATTTCAGATCGAAATCGTGCAGGGGAGCAGAAAAGTGACTTTACGGTTTTAAAATAGACGACTTATCTAACTTCTTGAAGTTTAACCTCTTTCGATTCAGTATTTCCAGATTAAATCAAATCATTCTTATTCAAAATCAAAAGTGGACTAAAAATAAAATCATTCTTAGTCAAAATCAAAAGTAGACTAAAATCAAATCATTCTTATTCAAAATCGAAAGTGAACTGAAATCAATCATTCTTAGTCAAAATTAAAAGTGGACTAAAATCAAATCATTCTTATTCAAAATCAAAAGTGGACTAAAATAAAATCATTCTTTGTCAAAATCTAACGTGGACTAAAAATCAAATCATTCTTACTCAAAATCAAAAGTGGACTAAAATAAAATAATTCTTAGTCAAAATCGGAAGTGTATTAAAATCCAATCCTGTTTAGTCCACAATCATAAACGGATTAAAATCCAATTATACTTGGTAAAACTAAAAAAAAAAAAAAATACTTTGAATGGTTTTAATAAGCGTAAATGGAAGGCTCGTATCTCTTTTATTAATAAAGTTGAAATTTCGTAATTTATGATCAGTATTAATATAGACATCTCTTAAGAGAACGTCTGTCAAAAATAGTACTTCCGTAACACTGTATTATAAAAATAATCAAATATTTACTATACTATTGATACTATTGCTAATATACTATTGAAAATACTACTATACTATTGAATGATAGTGAAAATAAATATTTCTTAAAAACAGTTAATAGTAACAATAATTCTTTTGTTTAATAATTTTAAGGCTGAAATAAGCTCTATTTGTATCGATTTCAGATCGAAATCGTGCAGGGAGCATAAAGAAGTGACCGGAGTGTTTAAAATAGGAGACTTATCTAACTTCTTGAAGTGTAACCTCTTTCCATTCAGTATTTCCAGATTCAAATAAGTGAAAATTATCCAGGGCATCAAACTCTTTTCAAGTCGGAAAAATCCTTTAAAAGATAAACTCGTTTTATAATTTCAAAGATTTGTGCAAATATTAAATGTCTACGTTATACATTACATAGACTTTTACCCATTTCATCACGTTTAACATATCACAGGGTCGACTGATCACCAAGTTGTTTTCTTTAGCGCAAATCACTAACTGTATGTAATATAGCTACCCATAATAAAGCTCGTCTGCTGTCAAATTTAAGTGATGGGTTTATTATATGCATTCGTCTCTCCGGAAATGAAATGCCAAAAATTATTTTTGTGAGAAAAAAATGCTACACTATTTCTGGTAAATGCTGGTGAATAATACTAATACAATAAACTCAATTCGTTAACAGATTTTCTTTTCAACACATAGAGCTGAACGAACCAACAGAAGATAAATGAAAGCGCTTGCATTTCTGAGATGTAATAAAAACCAGTTCCGGAATTATGGACTAGGTTTACTTTTCGCGGAAAGGTAGTGGTGTGGACCAGTGGTTTGGTCCAAATAGAAAAAAAGGCATCACACATACACGAGAATAATCAGGAAAAGCTTGATAAATATCCCAAGAATTTTGCTGGTACAGGGTTCTCTGGGCATTTGTTTTTTATCGGCGTGGAAAGATGTCGAATTCTTGGGTATCCCATAATTCCTTGCCGTCGATAAATGATTCGGGGAAAACCTAAAAGTGGTTCCTTCTTGTATACATTCACTCCTTTTTTGTTTTTGTTTCATTCCTGCCGTTTCAGTGGAAAAGTTATTGGAGCGAATGTATCAAATAACTAATTGTAAGGCAGTAATATACGACTATATTAATTAATTTATTGTACGCTTTTTAAAGACAGCAGTTTGGAAATAAAATTAAAAATATTTTATAGTTATTTTCCTCACTTGTTATTTTTATTCTTTAGCAGAAAATTCAATTCTCAAGGAATTCTTTTTTGTAGCTTTTGTCTTTTTATAATAGCTATTATTTTAGAGTGTATAGAGATTAGGCTAGAAATCTTAAAATGTATATTATTGTGTCCAAATAGTAAGACCCATTTTCAATTTAAAATTTACGGAGCTTATGGAATTTTAATTTTTCTTTTTTTGTTCGCACTGTCCTTGACATCTGTGTGAAATTGAACATAAAAAATATTCATTAGTGTTTGAGTTACGCTTGGTTTTAGTGAGATACTGAAACTGATTAGCAAGTTATTTGCATTTTTCCCACGAGAAGAGATAGCATTTCTGTTTCAGGGAAAAGGAATGTATATTCTTTAGTAAGTGCATAATAACAACCTATCTCTCAAATCTGACATCCGATAAACAGTATTGTGGATGTTTTATATTACATACAAATTAGTGTTTTGTGGTAATGAGAACAACCTGTCACTCAAATCCGACAGCAGATATTCAGTGTCGTGGATAAGGATGCATCATGAAATTAGGGATTGTCTGTTCGACTTTCACAGTCGAAACAATTAGAGATGGGATATGGATTGTGTCATCAGTTACTTCATCGTGATTGGTGATATACCATAAGCTGAGGAAGTGCCCCTCCAGTCAGGGAAGTTGACCCCATCTCTTGATGGATTTTCTAAAAAGGAGGGGAAGGATGTTCTGCGACGAGTCGAAAAGAAGTGCTTATTTTTCTTTTTCCTGTGAAGTGATTGAATAGGCAGGAGTTTCCTCCTGTTTTCAAAATGAGCCCCTCGTGGTTTCGTGCATCTCTCCGCGTGATAATTAAGGTCTGCAGCAGACCAGATGAATTAGTTCGTAAACTCGAGAACATCTCCGACCATGAAGTGAACTGCCCTTGTGAAACAAATTAATAACTTTAATTTTCATTTCTTTGTAAACAATAATTTATAATAACCCAGAGTTCTTTGTATGTAAAATTTTTTACATATATATGATATATACTGTGTCTACTGTATCCAAATATACTACTGTGTCCAAAAAGTAAGACAAATTTTCAATTTAAAATTCCCGGGGCTTATGGAATTTCAATTTTTCCTTTTGCACTGTCCTTGACATCTGTGGGAAATTTCACTTCAAAATATTCATTATTGTTTGAGTTACGCTTGGCTTTGTGAGACACTAAAAACTGATCCCGGCGATTTTTGAAATGTCTGAATTCATTGAGCAAAGAACTTGCATTCAATTTTGTTTGCGGAAACGTATAGAATGTTGCAGAAGGAATTCGGTGAGCATTCTATACCGGAAAGAAATGTTTAGAAGAAACAATTCAAAGAAGGTGGAGAACGCGTTGAAGACGAAGAGCGCTCTGGTCGACCACTAACCACAACTGACGAAGCTCGTGCAAAAAACAAAAGATTTGGTGCTTGCAAAAATGCGTCGATTTATAATTAGAGACTTTGCTGATGATGTTGGAATTTCAAAAGGGTCGGTCAATTCCATTTGGGCCTAAATCGCGTCAAATCTCGTTTGGTACCCAAAACACTAAATGCGCCAGCTTCCACTGCATTGATTCTTCCTGGCTTTTTCGCGAAAAAGGAAACCCATATCTTTCCACAACCACCATATTCACAACGTGCGACTTCTGTATATTCCTTAAACTCAAAAGACCACTCCGAGGGCATCGGTTTGAGTCGATTGAGGGAGATTCTAGGTGAATCGCCGCGCGCTTTGAAGGCCATCCCTGCCAATGACTTTTCAGCTGCTTTAAGGACGGGAAAAAAGTTGGCATAAGTGCATTGTGTCCGGAGGGGATTACTTTGAAGGCGGTGAAATAAATTTGGAAGAATAAATAAAAGAGTTTTTTGAAAAAAATGAAAATTCGTCTTACTTTTTGGGCACAGTAGTAAAATACGTACTAAAAAAAAAAATAATTCTTTACCTTATAAACGCAAGTCCAAATGTTTACATAATCCTGATCAAAGCATTACGTTGTCGCTTTAGTGATGCAAAAAACTATATACCATTCTAAACGTGTTTGTAGTTTCAAATTTCCAAAAGCAAAAGAAGAAAGTTCTAAGGAAGTTAACAAAGATCACATACACCTCCCACGTTTACACTGAAAAAAAAAGTCCGGGGTTAAAAACATTTTTCAAACATTTGAAGTTTCTAGAGGAAAGAAAATAAATACTAAAGTAAAAAAAAAAAAAAAAAAAATCTTTTGTGGGTCTGGTGCATACATTTGCCAGAAGGAATTTCTTCTTGAAGTTTTTGCAAGTAGAAAAAAAAATTTTTAGCAATTTTTTGGGGAAAAAAAGAGACAAAAAATAATTAAAAATAAATGTAGTGTCTGAATAATACACAATAAATTTTTCAAGATCTTAAATTTATATTGTGTTGAACATCGAGGAGTCTCATTTCCACTTAGATATGTTACCAGCAGGAGATAATGGGGAAAACATTGCCTACTGGAAGGACTTTTAGGGAACTGTCCCCTTGGTGTGTCGTATGGGAGAAAACCTGGAAAAACTCGCAACCAGCGACCAGATTAAAGATGCGGAAACTTTTACATATCCTGCCAAAATCTTCATCTACTCAAAGCATGGACTGCAACGTATGGCATTTATATTGATGTATATGATTTATGTCTTTTTCAATTCCTTCTATTAGCTCACACTCTCCCTATATATATCTTGTTCAAATTTTCAATCGTTCATAAAATACTTCTTATTCATCCACTCGAGTTCAAATACATTTTTTTTTTAACTTGTAGTGGATGACACTTGATGTTAATACATTTTCAATATTAATTAATCATTAAATTAAATTAATTAATTTTATTTTTTAGATTTAAGTTGCATATATCTACCAATAGATGGCGCCAGATAAACTTAAAAAAAATGAATAAAAATTATTTATAAAGGACTTTCTGCAATATAGTGAAAAAAAAAGTAGGAATTGACTTTAAGAATTTTTTTTATATTACTTGTTTCCTAATGCAGCTGACAATACAGACAGTAACCTTTTATGCCATTAGCAAGGGCTGCACAGGGGCACGTGAAGCTTGAAGATATGCTACGGACGCAGAGTAACACTACTCCACAACACTCTACGATCCTATTAGTCCGGGACCTGCGATTTAAAGTGGGTGTTGAACCACTATAAACATCCATGGACCAGGGGACTCGAATCCAAAACCTATGTGGCCAGAACGCTAACTACTCGGTCATCAAACCCCATATCATTAAAATTGGTTCATTATTTCATTATCATAAAATAGGTTTTTATCAGTAAATTTGGAAAGATTCTACAATTCCATATTTTACAAGCCTAAATTTAACATTCCTAAATTCCAAAAGCCTATATTTCACATTTCTAAATTCCCAAATCCTAAATTTCCCAATTTTAGATTTCATACTTTTTTTTTTTTTTTTAATTTCGTATTTCTAGAATGCACAATCTCATAGATTTCAGAATTATCTTTATATATAATTCTTCCGTACGTGTGTTTGTTACTGAACTCCTCCCCTGACCGATATTGAAGAAATTTTTTTGTGGGTTTGTGGGATCTCTGGATGGTTTAGATTCCCTATTGTACCCGGTAGATGGCGCTGCAATCGATATAATTCTTCTCTATGTGCGTTTGTAACTGAACTCATGCTATAAGGCTGGACGATTTTGATGAAATTTTTGCATGTGTTTGAGTGGGTTCCTGGATAATTTGGATTTACAATTGGACTAGGTAGGTGGCGCTGCTATCGGATTCCAGTTTTTTTTTCCTTTTCAGGGTTAGTTGAAAATATAAAATGAATCATCATTTTATGACTTCCATTACTCATGGTCCAATGGTAGTTCTCCTCCTTATAGTTCAACCACCTGCTATGTAAAATGTTGCCAAATTGGATGGATTTTAATGTACCGTCGTAATAGTGGAGAAAAGTATTTTGGTAAAGGGTTTTAAACACAATAAACTTTGAAATTTATTATGTTTTTATGTGAGCATTTCGGAACTATATATATATTTTGTCTTTCTCTGAAGTCTGAATGTAAGGTAATTCAAGATTTTTGCATTGTGAATGTCATGATGGTTATAAAATTTGAAATTAGCGATTACAAGTAGCAGCTTTTCTCGTGCATAATGGTTGTGTTTCTAATTAACTCCTTAATATACAGGGTGATTATAATTAAAGTCCCACTTTCAAAATGCTGCAAGAAAAGTAACCACTTGTCAAATACGTTTAAATTTGAACTGACGATACTTGGAGAAGTAGGAAACGGTACGGCATCAAAAAACGTTCCAAATTGTATTAATAGTATTTGGCATGAGTAGTACATTAAACCAACTGTGGTGTTGAATGTGCTTGATTGTTTCGGTTTTTGATGGAAAAAATGACTTCCAAGTCATTCAACAGTTGTGACATTGTTAGTGGAAAGCCCATCCACGACAGGCAAGGTCATACAAATTTGGATGGGAAAATTAGGCGGAACTTTTTTTGACGCCATACCGTTTCCCCCTTCTTCAAGTATTTAGATGCTATTGTGATGTGTAGCCTTTTTACAGCATTCTGAAAGTGTAACTTTAATTATAATCACCCCGTATTTTTTATAAATATATTATATTATATTATTTGCTCCAGAATCTTTTCACATTTCACAGAGAAACCAATTCGAAGACGTTTTTGAACGAAATGTTTGAAATGTTGAATGGAATTCTAGAAGTAAATTTTTTTTCTTTCCACTTAACTGAATGGTGCCCATGGAACCATATCCTTTAGGAAATTGCCTCTATTTTTCTTTTCTTGCAATATCTTTTTCTTGTTTTCTTACAAAAGTAAAACTTTTCTAACAGTGATTAAATAGTAAGATAAAATAAAATAAAACTGAGCAAGTAAAGAATTTATTTCTCAAAATTTTTAAATTTCTCCCTAATTGTTATTGTGAATTCAAATTTTTTTTTTTATAGTATTCTCCTTTTCAATTCCTTCTATTAACTGACATTCTCCTATATATATCTTGTTCAAATTTTCAATCGTTCTTAAAATACTTTTTATTCATCCACTCAAGTTCAGATATATTTTTTTTGAACTTGTAGTGGATGACACTTGATATTAATACAGTTTTTTCAAATATTAATTCAGTAATTAGATTTAATTAATTAATTTTAGTTTTTAGATTTAAGTTGCATATATCTACCAATAGATGGCGCCAGATAAACTTAAAAAAATGAATGACAATTATTTATAAAGGACTTTCTGCAATATAGTGAAAAAAAGTAGGAATTGACTTTAAATTTTTTTTTATATATTACTTGTTTTAATTTTAGTTCTATAATTAAATGTTAGAGTTTATACGAATATCAATTATATGTTTACCTTTAGATTAATCTTTATTTTTAAATTTTAATTTCGTTTATAAAGTAGACTGGAGCCTGATGGCCGAGTGTCTGGCGCTCGGTGCCGCAGGTTTCGGGTTCGAGTCCCGAATGTCATGGATTTTTGTAGTGGTTCGAATCCATAAACCGCAGGACCGTAAATTATAATTAAATAAGTTGTATGATTAACATATCCGGGCATTTTCAAGAAGCATTCTTATTTCAAAATAATATATTCCTCAATTCCATCAAATTCAAAAAGACAAACTAATATTCATTTATAATTTTATGAAAAATTTATAATTGCGATGCTCTTAATTTTGTCATTATTATTTATTGAACTTCATGAAGTACAAAATAACGTTTGTTTATAACTCACTTTACAACTAAAAATTAATGTGTTTCTATTCAATCAAATAAAAAAATTTAAATAATCATTGCAATCTTAAATTTCAAATTATTATAAATTACTTTTTTAACTTGAGTAAAATCTGCAATGGTTTTTATTTAGTACATTTGGGAAAAAAAAATTGTCATAAGCGCATTGTGTCCGGAGGGGATTACTTTGAAGGCGATGAAATAAATTTGGAAGAATAAATAAGGAGGTTTTGAAAAAAAAAAAATTGTTCATACTTTTTGGGCACAGTACCGTATAGAATGAGATGTTACAATGCTTTGATGGGGATTATGTAAACTTTTTGGATTGTGTTATGATAAGGTAAAGAATTATTTTATACTAGTACCTATTTTATAACTAAATTAAAAAAAACTATTACTTGAATAGTTTTCCAGTTACTTGTTATACTATGCTTATTTATTAAAATTTAAATACTTAAATTCACGACCAATTAGGTTTTAAGTATTTTTGCCAAATGCCTATTTATAGTGCTTTTTTTAAAAGATTAAGATATAATTAACAATGTATTATACAGAATTAATAATAACTTCGTCAGATCATATATTATTTAGGGTAATCCGCAAAAAAGGATTACAAAACCTAATGACTTTTAGTAGAGTATTTAAATTGTAGTTAACTAATAAATGTCTTTTAAATCGTTTCATTGTTAAGCAGTCAGGCATAAAGTGCTTAGAATTTTTAAATAGAATGACAAAATTAGAAGTGATCTTTCTTGGAAAAACTATTGGTGGAGAACAAAGTTTGGACATTTGCCATTTATGGTCATTATTTATATTTTATTTTTTGTCATTTGCCATTGGTCATTTTATAAGAAAAAAGATGCTGAGAAATTTTTGTTAATTGAAATTACAAATTCTTATTTGGATATAGGGTGATTTAATAATCATATGATAAATTTCGACGGATAACTAAACATAAATTTTACCAAAACATAAATTTTTTTTTGTATAGAATTGTATGGTCGGAAGTGATGCGTTGAGGCACGAAGCAGAAAAATGAAAGGTGTGTTTCTCTGTTCTTAACAACATTGCAGAGTTCTTCTTTGAGTCAAGGAGACCTGACGGCCAATTGGCTAGTGCTCTGGCCTTTGATACCACAGACTTCTCGAATCCTGGCAGTGACATGGATGTTTTGTTAGTGGTTCGGAATCCATGTTAAGCTGTAGGATTCGGTTTAATTAGCCCAAATTGAGCACAAAAAAGAAGTCAGTATCGAATATGTTTTAATAGTTAATTTTTCATAAAAATTATGTATCTATAATATCGAATACTGCATATAGTGTGATTCAACAGTGATGGGTAAAACTTTGACGCGTGGTACAACTTACTAAAATACAATTTTTTTTTATAGGAATGTAGGGTCGAAGGTTGAGGTAGGGTTGGGTTGAAGAACGAAACACTTTTAAATAAGATCTAGGCACACTGTACCAAATGATACCTGCCCCGTGACGAGTTTCAAGTTCTCTGGATGACAAGTCCGATGCGCACTCTATTTTATACATACTTTGCCTTTGCAAGTGTTTTGTCACTTGAAAGACTCAATTGACTCAGTTGAGGACCCCGTTTCTCGACTGTCCATTGCTGCTGCAAGGTATGGATATTCTCATGGTATACTTCATATTCATTCTGTAGTTTGTATTCTCACAATATTTACAAAAAATGAAAACTGAAGATAGAGTGAACTGCACTTGTGAATCAAATTAAGTTCAGAGATTTTCAGAGTCTCCTAGTCTACGACGAATCTAATGCCCTAGATTGGTCTGCGGCAGGACTTAATTATCACAAGGCATGATACACGAAACCACAAGGGGCTCAAGGGGTAAACAAGCGGAAAATCCGGTCAATTCAGTCACTTCAGAGAAAATAAGAAAAAACTACATTTCTGGTCAATTCGTTCCAGAACTCTCTTTTCACTAAAAATTTCCTTTTAAGACAATTCATCAAAGGGGGTAGATTCCGTCACTTCTCACTGGGGTAAACATTTCTCAGCTCGTGGTCTAGCACGAAAAACGAAAAACAACTCATGGTATAGTTCATATTCATTCTGCAGTTGTTTCGACCTGTGAAGGTCGCAGAGACATTCGTTAATTTCCTGAGTCTCATTATTCATGATACCGAATATCTGCTACCAGATTTGAGTGACTGGTTGTTCTCATTAGTACAAAACACTTACTGACTGTGATATAGCTACCCACAATAAGGCTCATCTGCTTTCAAATTTGAGTCGTGGGTTTATTATATTCAAAAACATACATTCCACTCTCCTGGGAATGAAACTCTAAAACTCTTCTCGTGTGAAAAAAAAATGCTACAGTACCCCAAAACCCAAAACATGTATTTTAGTAAGAAGGAAAAAAATACTTCTGGTTGATTTCAGCAGAATTCTCTCCCTTCTTCACCAAAAATTTCCTTTTAAGACAATCCGACAAAAGAGGGGGGAAGCCAACTTCCTCACTTCTTACTGAAGTAGAAATTTCTCAGCTCGTGGTCTATCAACAATCCCGATGGAACAACTCATGGTATATCATTTGGCTGATATCCAATCTGTAATTATTTCGACCCATAAAGGTTGCACAGACATTCGCTAATTTCCTGCGTCTCATTATATGTGATACTGGATATCTGCTATCAGGTTGGTGTGACAGGTTGTTCTCATTAGTACAAATTCTAATTGTATGTGATATAACTACTCGCAATAAAGCTCGCCTGCTTTCAAATTTGAGTCATGGGTTTGTTATATCTTTCAAAAACATACATTCCACTCTCCTGGGAATGAAACGCTAAAACTCTTCTAGTGTGTAAAAAAAATGCTACTGTACCCCAAAACCCAAAACATATCTTTTAGTACGAAGAAAAAAAAACAACAAAAGCTTATATAATCCTCATCAAAAGTACTGTAACGTCTCAGCCTATACTAGACCTATATCGGCTTCAAGAAGAGGGCCACATTCAGGATCATAGGAACATTTTAATTTTATTCAGAATCACTATATATGTATATATATATATATATATATATATATATCCGGCCTATTCAGTCACTTCAGAGAAACAAAACTCTTCTGGTCGACTTGTGGCTGAATTTTATCCCTTCTAAAAAAAACCTCCATTTTAGACAATCTGTCAAGAGGGGGATCCGCTTCCCTCACCTCTCAATAGAGTAGACATTTCTCAGCTCGTCGTCTATCACCCGTCACGAGTTTAATAACCCATGGTATACTGTGGTAACCCACCTGTGAAGTTCGCACAGACATTCAGTAATTTCCTCATTATACATGATATAAAAATATCTGCTATCGTATTTGAGTAACAGGTTGTTCTCTCACTCGGTTGTTGTCAGTCCTTAAGACCCGTCATCTCCCCTTATTAAAAATGTTACAGTACCCAAAAACCCCAAACGTATTCCAGCCCTATCTATCACCCCCTCAAAATTTATTTCATGAGCGTTGAATCCCTTCATGTATTTTATATTTTGCGAATATTACTTATTCAAAGAATCTCATTTCATTGTATTTGAAAGGAGAAAGAAATTTTTTTCAATCATAAACTATTTCAAAGGAATTTCTATAATCCAGTTAATCATTTTGCATTATCCTTATCATAAATTATTCACCTGGTTGGAAGCAAAATTAAAAATTACTTTTGTCATGATAAAGCATTTGAAATGACTGGAATGTTGAATACGAGTGAATAAGTTAATATGAATAAATTAAATAGTTAATGCCACATATATATGCTTTATATGTAGCATAAATAAATCACTAGATAATTAATTATCGTTTTTTTTAAATATGAACATAATTGCTGATTAAAAATTAGTGAATAAATTTAAAGATTCTGAAATTCCTCCACTTCAAAAAATAAATTATAAATTTCTTAATCAATTAAAGTATATGATATGACTTATTGATTAAATATTTTTATTTAGATTCAATTAAGGTATATGGAGGTTTGGTTTGTAGCTCGTCATCTTGTGCATACTTTAAGCTAAACAGACCGGGACCTACAGTTTAACATGGATTCTGAACCACTCACAAACATCCATGCCACAGTCAGTATTCTAACCTGAAGTCTGGGATACCAAAGGATAGAGCGCTAACCACTTGGCCATCAGGCCGCGTATTTGGAATTAAAACTTCTTGATTGAATATTTTGATGTGTGGGGCCTGGTGACAGGGTGGCCAGCGCTCTGGCGCTCGGTACCACAGGTTTTGGGTTCGAGTTCCAAGGTGCCAGGGATGTTTGTAATGGTTCGAAATCCCCTTTAAGCCTTAAGTCCCGGTCTAACAGATTCGTAGATCGTTGCGAGGGTAGTGTTACTCCGCGTCCGTAGCTTATCTTCTAGCTCCACACGCACCTCCTGTGTAGTGCTAAGTGAATTACGTCGATGCAGTGCTTGCCTTAAGGCATCTAAGATAAGTGTTTGTCATCTGCATTAGAACAAAAACTTTTCACTTTAAAAAACAATAATAGTTTTTAAGAATAATATATTTTTATTTTCACAAGTTTCCGATTCTTAATGCAAAGCAATAAACCATTGTAAAGTATAAAGCATAATCATCGTTATTAATTTGTAAATGGGCTTCATTAACCTTAGTACTATTTAGAGTGGTTATTTAATGTTATACATATCATTAATTTGTCCATATATTCTCTTAAAATTGCAGCAAATATCAGAATTTTCTTTGACATTAGTTTCAGTTATAGACTTAGAAAGACAATATATTTATTTTTAAATTGTTATTATTATCATAAATACTCAGATAAATATATATTCCCTATATATATAATGAACGGCTAACTTTGCTTTGTATTAAATACCAAACCATATTGCTAGTTCATCTAACTGTTTAAGAAGCTATACACGATTCTGTTAATTGAAGACTTTTCCTGTCCCATTAACACTTTAATTTCCGTTCTACAAAAGTGACACAGAAACGTCACTGTATGTCGCCAACATTTACATGCTTTTGTACATTATCCGCATATTTTAACCTGCACAAACGCAGATCGAATATTTTGCCATAAACGAACGTTTATTCCTTTGCAAAATTAGAAATACCGAAATAAACTCATGTTATTAATGGTGGGCAATTTAGGAATTAAAAAATAAGGGGTTCCCAATAGGAAAGGTTCAGCAGACGACCTTTTCAGAAGAATATTTTATTTTTAAATGTCGACAATCGATATCTGTATCGATCTTGACACGCGAGGGTGAAAGCAAACGATATTTTCTCGTGCTGCACGCATTACACAGCTTGTAACTATTATCGAAAATTAACCTTCTTTTTTTTCTCCCGCCATTTTACTCCGAACAAGAAGATAAGGCGCTTTCGGAACAGCGGTAAGGAATAAAGAAAAATAGAGTTTTGACATTTGCGTTCCGTGGAGTTCATGACAAAGAAAAAAAGAACAAAAATTATTATCGGTATTATTATGGCTGCCATTTGTAATTTTCTATCAATATTACCAAATGTATCATAGAAATCTAGAAAAAGAAATTTATCTTACATAAAATGTTAAAAGTCAGCATAGTGTTAAATAAAATATTGTAATGATTGAGTATTTCGTTCGTATTTGGTTATTCAATTCCTTCTATTTGCTCACACTCTCCCTATATATATCTTGTTCAAATTTTCAATCGTTCATAAAATACTTTTTAATTATCTGCTCAAGTTCAAATAAATTTTTTTGAACTTGTAGTGGGTGGCATTTGATGTTAATACAGATTTTTCAAATATTAATTAATTAATTAAATTTTTTTAGATTTAAGTTGCAGATATCTACTAATAGATGGCACCAGATAAACTTAAAAAATGAATGAAAATTATTTTTTAAAGGACTTTCTGGAATATAGTGAAAGAAAAAAGTAGGAATTGACTTAAAAAGTTTTTTATATAACTTGTTTTTGTATTATAAACGAACTTTATCTTACATAGTACAATGTTAAAATGCAGCATAATGTTAAATAAAACTTTATAATGATTAGCTATTTAGTTATTATATGGTTATTTTTGTATTATAAACGAAATTTATCTTACATAGTACTATGTTAAAATGCAACATAACGGTAAATAAAACATTATATTGGGTATTTAGTTAGTATTTCGACATTTTGTTTTATAAACAAAAATTTGTATCAACTACAGAAAAAAATCTTATATTTATAATACAGTATACTAAAAATATCATTAATTATATTTTGTATTATATTGTATAATATATTTTATATAATTTGATTAAATTTATATACCACATTTAAAATATTTTTAACATCAAATGTACAAAATTATATAAAACAATATATTAACAACTGCAAAATTATATACTATATATAACAAAATTATACCTGTGCCATTTGTAATTTTCTATCAATATTAAGAAATTACAATTTTCAATCAATATTCATCCCCTGAAGTTTCGAAAAAGAAATGTATCTTACATACAATGTTAAAATTCAACATAATGTTAATTAAATATTATACTGATTGGGTATTTCATTTGTATTTGTTTATTTTGTATTCTAAAGAAAATTTATATCATGCTAACAACAAAAAAAAATCTTATATTTATAATGCAGCTTTTTTATAATTTATTTCGGGTTCGAGTCCCGACGGTAGCAGTGTAGTGGTTCGAAATTCACTTTAAACCTTAGGTCCCGATCTAATACGACTGTAGAGCATTGGTCTTCGGAATGACAACCTCTACTCCTTGAAAAAGAAAAACATGAGTCTGAATTTGCCAGTAGGCCTTGGCGGCTCACCATGGGGCTGTTTACTTTTTACCTACTGGTATTGATGATATAACGCCATAAAGGTTTAAATCTTCTCCAGAATATACTTATTTTATAGATAATATAAAATTAAATACATTACATTTATTAGGACTTCATCAATGGATCATTCATATGCCCATTGTCTACCATTTGTCTACCAAATCCACCATTTGTCTACTATAACTAATAATTATCCGCGCATTCCTGTTTTTTGTTGTTCCTCATCACTCTTTTGGTTCGGCTTGATGGTCAATTGGCTAGTTCTCTGACCATTGGTACGAATTACAAGTTCGAATCTTGGCGGGGCATGGATGTTTTGTTATTGATTGAAATCCACGTTAAACTCTAGGTCCAGCTATAATTAGGCCAAGTGCCAAAAATGATCGTAGAGCGACAAACCATCCCAGACTGGATGGTAACATCTAGATTAAATCCATGAACCGTGTGCTCTCATGGAAGAGGAAGTGGGCAGCTTCTGTTGTGATGGAGCACCCCGTAGGTAAGTCTGACTACCACTCCCTTCAATCGTAAAAAGTAGGAGGGCACTTCTTCCGGGGAAGACGTTCATTGGGAACTATCCTGCATTAGCGTATCATATGAGAGCAAAACCAGAAAACTCAACCAGATAGTCGACTCACGATGCAAGAGGCTGGGACATCTTAAACGCCATCGACTCTCCTGTGGCGTTTGGAAACAGCGTCTACAACAAAGCCGCCAGCACCAACATCTGCCTTAACGCTCACCAGCGGCTTTTTTTCTGGCTGAGCCACAAGTTGGGTTCCATATTCATATATCGAAATAGCAAATATGTGGATCTGATTGTTTTGATAATATAAATAATTCTTTTACTTAATTTTTTGTTAAATTTAACGATTAATTTCATAATATTTTAACTGAAGTATTTTTCATCTTGTAATAGTTATTCAATATAAGGTAAAACAAAATCTTTAGATAGTCAGTGTGAAAAAAAATTTAAACGTTACAACAATAACAAAATCATCAATAGTATCGAGAAAAGTGAGGCAGAAAAAGAAAATAAATATTGTAAAACATAATTAGCTCTTATAATATCATATCAGCCTTTCCTGCGGATTAATTTCCATTTTTTTGCGGTCCATAATTATTTATCCTCAAAAATGTTCTTGATTCGAGACAATGACAACTATGATTACATGAAATTAAATATATAATGAGTTCATGAAGTTGCTCAGTTAAAATTGCGCTGAATAACTAACAAATTTTTCCCGTCTTAGGATAAGTAATAATTAAAACAAGTAATATAAAATTTTTTTTTTTTATAGTCAATTCCCCTACTTCTTTTCACTCTATTGCAGAGAGTCCTTTATAAATAACTTTCATTCATTTTTTAAGTTTATCTGGCGCCATCTATTGGTAGATATATGCAACTTAAATCTGAGAAAAACTAAAATGAATAAATTAAATTTAATGAATGAAGTAATATTTGGAAAAACTGTACCAATAACCAGTGTCATCCACTACAAGTTTAAGAAAAATGCATTTGAACTTGAGTGAATGAATAAAAGTATTTATGAACGATTGAAAATTTGAACAAGATATATATAGGGAGAGTGTGAGCAAATAGAAGGAATTGAAAAAAATAGCATGAGTCAATATTCTAAATCCGGACTGGAGTGGCAAAAGCTTTTATCTACATTTCTTCTTCTTCTTCTTCAGAAGCGCAACAGCACAATGGTGGACCAAGGACTTCTGCCTACTGGATGATTCCAAAATATGAGATGCTGTCTTCTTTGTAAGGGGTAGGATTGTGAGCCCTGGGGCCCGATGACCAAGTGATTAGAACTATGGTGCTTGGGCCATAGGTTTCGAATTCGAGTCTTGGCGGTGCCATGGAGGTTTGTAGTGGTTCGGAATCCACTTTAAACCGTTTCGTCTAGTGTGACTATAAATCGTTGGGCATATTGCTGACAGCCCTACCCCGTAAAAAGAAAAACAACATCTCAATTTTTCGGAATCTGACAGAAGGCAGACGGCCATAATCCTAAATGGATTGTAGTGCGAGGGTGATAGTTATAACTTATATATAATATATACCGGGTGATCAAAAAAGTCAGGACGAATTTAAAAAATGAATAATTCGAAAACGAATCAAGATACGAAGATACGGTTTGCACCAAACGGATGGAAAAGAAACCGGGTTTTTGTGTGGCAACGAAAAAAAAAAATAGTTCTGTTGGCGACCAACTGATGGCTCTATAGTGTTTTATTGCAAAAAGATGATTTACAAATGAAAAAAATTTTCACAACTTACAAGTCAGCTTAATTACAGTTAATGAGCACTACAGTAAATGTTCAATGTGCTGTCCATCAGTCAGAAGTACAGCTGTGAGACGAGTAACCACACCATTCACAACATTTAGTAGAATTTCTTGCGTTATGTCAGACACATTTTGGCGGATGGTATCTTTCAGTGCTGCCGGTTGGTCATCGTACATTTTTTTGACTACAAGAATCCCCCACAGCTAAAAGTCACAGGGTGTCAGTTCGGGCGATCTTGGAGGCCATGCGTGGTTAAAGTAGCGACTGATAATGCGATCCTCCCCAAATGTTGAGCGTAGCAGACGTTGCACAGGCAGAGCAATATGAGGTGGTGCTCCATCTTGCATAAAGGTGACTGTTTGGAGTGCCTGTCGCTTTTGCAGTTCAGGAATAATGTTGTTCTGTAACAGTGCTACATATCGCTGACCAGTGACAGAAACTGTTTTGAAACCCGTCTGTGTGACTTCCTCGAAAAAAAGGGACCAATTATGAAATCAGCAGTGAAGCCACACCAGACTGTCACTTTAGGCTGTTTCAAGGGTACCTCAACAAATGCATGCAGATTTTTCTGTGGTCCACACTCGGCAATTGTGGGTGTTAATAGCGTCAGAAAGCGTGAAATGCGCTTCACTCCGGGTCCAGCATGGGAAGCCAACGCTGCTCTTCCATCTTATTGAGCATCAAATTCGCAAACTCTATGAGCCCAGTCAGATGTTTCAGTTCTTGCTTATGCTGTAACTTAGGCTGATACCGTTCTTTCAGAGTTATTGCAATGCTTCCAGACACTGCCGTACGACACCCTGTGTCTGCTTCGAAACTTCTCGAGCACTTACTCTCCCCATGCAATAAAGGGAGGATATGGATTGCACCGTTTGCTCATCCACTATCGTGACAACAGCAGCGGCTGTTGAGGGACGTCAACTTTCTTTTGACGTCACGCCAAAGAACCCAGCTTCAAATTTTTTCATCATTTTCTTTCAATGCAGGCAGAAGACGTTATTGGTCCTTTGCTATCTCGCATACCTTTCATGTAGCGATATGATTGCAATGCCGCAATGGCACTTACCAAATTTTATAATAAAATTTAACTAAGAGGGCTTTCTTAACTACGCTTTTACAGCATTTCGATGCATACAAGCTACGACTACCATTACCGCCGCAGTTGCTCCTTTTATATCACTTGTTGCTTTGCATAATCCTACATAAAAATCCGGACAGCGCCATTCGTTGGTCGCCAACAGAACTATTTTTTTCTGCCGCCACACAAAACCCGGTTTTTTCCATCCGTTTGTTAAAACCGTATTTTTGTTGATTCGTTTCCGAATTATTCCTTTTAAAATTCGTCCTGACTTTTGATCACCCGGTATATATATATAATTCCTACTGTACATGTATTTGTCACTGGACTATAGGTGGCATTACAATCGGATATTCTTTGTACGTGTGTGTTTATTCACTGA
Organism: Caerostris extrusa; assembly: GCA_021605095.1. Lineage (NCBI taxonomy): Eukaryota > Metazoa > Arthropoda > Arachnida > Araneae > Araneidae > Caerostris > Caerostris extrusa. The sequence goes on from BPLR01018608.1 coordinate 26,203, forward strand.
ACTTCTTGTAAATGACTTGGCAGATTTTGATGGAATTTTTTTTGTGTGTGTTTGATAAAACACGGAGAATATTTTTTTTATGCTAACCCCTTTGTTGTGAATCTCCACCAGATGGCACTGCATTATATTAACTTCTGTACCGTTCAAACCCATCGCTATGAAAATGGGTACTAATATGTATTCGAGTATGGAAAATAGGTTCGCGCTATCCACTTTATTGTTACTGCCACCAAAGGGCAAAGTATTTCAACTTATATGCCGTTCAAATGATATCCATGAAAAATTAGTATGCCCGTATATTGGAACATGTAAATTTCTACAATTCTTTTTTTTTTTTTTGGCTGGATAAAGTATACCGATTTATGGTAGTAGGTTTATAATTGCTATAATTTTGTTGAATAATGATTTCTGTATTTAAAAAAACTCGTCCCATATAGAAATTATTAATGGCTTCATCGCTCAGTAAGATTTAAAGATCTCTTAACCAGGAGAAACTTAATTATAATAACCCGTATTGGCGTCTCATTATAATAAATGTTGCCAAAAGAACCATTCACTGGGCATTGGGTCGACTTCAAATTCTGAACCGAAGACAAAAAGTTGTTGTTGTTTCTCAACCCACTTGGCCGGCCAAGCCCACGAGCCCATACGTACCATGATTGAAGGGAAGGAAGCAGCTTCTCTATTGTGATGGAGCACCCGTAGGTAGAAGTCTGACTTTGGCTCCGTGACACTCTTACAGTCATATAGAGACCGGGACCTACGGCTTAAAGTGGATTCCGAACCACTACAAACATCCATGGCACCGCCGGGATCTCGAACCCGGAAACCTGTGCCACCGAGCGCCAGAGCGCTAGACACTGGGTCATTGAGTCCAATTCCAGATCGTAACTGGTTAATGCGCGGTGCTTCCAGGTGGTCACCCACCCGTGCTACTGATCAAGCGCCAGTCGATGTTGATTTCGGTGATCTAACTAGAACTGGATATTCAGCATGGTATGGCCGTTGGCCTACTGAAGATGTGCCGAAGAAGGAACTAACGTCATG